>VDFB02054664.1:0-18645 GCA_007258455.2 Sequoia sempervirens
TAGATGATATTATATCCACAATAGTCATGACAACTTTGCAAGCTGTTTATCAGAAGAAAAAAAAGCAAAGTACACTGAATTTCATTGAAAATATATGCAAAATACCTTTAAAAGATCCTTACTGTCTTTGAATATTAGTAGGACAAAATTGAAGATGATTGTAGTCCAACCCACATACACTGTGAAGGAGGTGTCTATTAAGTTTTAAAAGGAAAATATTAAAAGGAATCATAATTCTCATGGTATTCACTATTTCAAATTGATTTTCCAAGCCTCTCCCCCTTTCAAATCACAAGCAATAAAGTTTTGATATTCTTTAAAATGTACTTACAAAACTGGAGGTAGATTTCAACCAACAAAGAAGATAAGAGAGATTAAAAGGCATTTGAACATGGGAAAAATGATTTTCACATTTTGCCACTCTCCACATCACACAAAAGGATCTGAAATTATGATGGAGTTACAAAATCTTTCATTCTTCTTAAACTTATCTGTCATCTAAAATTAGGCCTCGATGGTACATTAGACTAGCAAGGCTCTGAACTGCTCAACAAAGTCCCAAGGTCGACTATCTTGGAAATGTTGAGTTCTAATCAAAATTAATTTTTGTTTTGGTTTTTATTTACTTCTCTTATTCTTCACTTTTCTAGTTGCATGAGAAATGTGACCTTTTCAGCAGCCACTTCCTGCCATTGTGGTTAGTTTCCTAGTCATTTCAACCTGCAGAAATACAGAAAGGAAAAAATGCATAATAGAAGACTGTTGTGGCTGGTGCTTCTTTAATCCAGACACATACGGGATGACCAGGAAACAATCAATTTCCTCTTATTTCCTATCGGCGTCTCCCTTGTGCCTCCTACAGGTGCAAGTGCTAGTTTATGTCTTTTATGGTTGTTTTTGTTTAGCCTTTACAAGGTGAGTATGCTCTATAAGTAGGTGCAAAGTTTCTAATGTGTCAAGGAAGGTCGATTGTGAAAATAATAGGTGATGAGAACAAGGAAATCATATCGAATGTGGAGCATACTACTGAGCCAAATGTGGGAGGCATGTAAGTACCAAGTGCCTGCTCATTGTTAAGAGATTTGTTAACAATAAATGAGTCTAGGTCATGGTTTATAGACTTAGTGTGGTGAATGTGGTTTTGTTTGCTACTACAATTTAATGGAGGTGTATGTAGAAATTCCAAACCTTGGAGAGCTTCTCTTTCAATATCAATTAATTAGGCTTGTTTTGTGAATACATTCTAAATCTTTGTTCAATATTTCTTTTGTTTATGAAAAATTTGAATAGGGGGACTAATAAGTAGAAGTTATCTTATTTTATTAAAAAATCTAATATACATTATGAATAAATATACATAATGAAGCTATGCAAAAAAATGAGCCACCTTCTTTTTGTGCCCTCTCATTCTAAGCCTAACCTTAAAATTAAAAGCAAAGTGTGAACATTGAACAACAATATATGTTGGTAAGGCTAGTTCCATGTGGTGAATAATGACTATAGTCACTGAGAAATGTATGCAATTAGCAGAGCTTAGGCCCCACCATCAACAACTAGGGTAACAAATAACCACCCCTCAAAAACCCTTTTTCCAAGGAGATAAAACTTTACCACTAGGAAATATACTGGTGGTGGAAGCTTAGGCCCAACCATCAACAACTGAGGTAATAGATAATTGAACCTCAAAAACTCTTTTGTCAAGGTAAATAAACCCTTGTGTTTCATATCAATAAATTTACATAAACAATATTGTACTTGTATTTAAGTTGCATAATAAAAAATGCTATTATGTTACAAAAGATAAGTAATATATCTTATAAACACATGTGTCAAATTATGATTTATAATACATTAAATATATATAATTCTGCAATAGAATGACATACACTTCCTTTTCTTAAATAATTAACTTTTGAATTATATTTTTTTGGATTATAATTTTCAAAATGTCATTAATTCCTTCCACGAATCATATCAAAAAGAGTGCAAAATTTAAGCGAAGGGATGGGAGTGGCACTTGTCATTCTTCTCAACAAAGTAAATATCAAATTTAATTTGAGACGGTAGAGATAAAGAATAAAGGAATTAGTCTTTGAAGGGACTTATAAAGCTACCCCAGAGTGCAACACAAGTTTCTTGGGAAAATCTTGTTAATTAGTGGGAATTGAGAATTCCGAGGAGTCTTCTGTCCATCTGCCGGAGCAAAAGTCCTTGAGAAAATCAGTATCCTCGAATAACTCGTCTAGAGGAAGAAAATCCTCCATAATCGGAAACTCTAAGCTTTCTACCTCCTCAAGAAGTGAATCTAACAGTGCCACATCCCGTTCCTCTAAACTTTGGTGACTGTAGACACCCGACAGCGATTCAGAACCACAAAATGTGGCGTTACAGTCCAGCGCCTGCCCGAATTCTCCCTTGCCGAACTTGGCTGCAACAGCTTGAATCTGATCGGGAGAGAGCAAAGAGGCCGACGGAATTTCCGGCACAGAGTCGGGGAAATTAAACTTGGCTTGGGATCCTTTGAGGCAGTAAACAGCACAGTCGTAAGCGCGAGCGGCCTGTTGAGGAGAATCGTAAGATCCCAACCAAATTCTGGCTTTGGAATTGGGTATCCTCACTTCGGAAACCCATTTTCCCCATTTTCTAATTCGGACACCCTTGAAATGATGTTGAGTCTTGTCTATACTCTTTTGGCTTTTCTTTTCTGATGAGGGTTTAACCATGTTGGGTAGCAGAGGGCGCCCGAGATTCGAACTGGGGACGGGCTTGGGAAGTGAAGGCTTGGCAAACAAGTAAGCAGCAAGTGTAGCGGCAATGGTTGAACCTCAGAAGAGCTGAATTGTATGTATATATACATAAACACATTTGTGGGGACAGGAAGTTAAAGATGTAAAGTAAGAGTACCAAAATCAATTTTGTTTGGTATATATAAGTTAGAAAGATGTGGATCGGTAGTGTTACTGACAACTTATAACTCTTTCGATTGTAAAACCGAGGAGACAAACGCATATAGTTTAAACCACGGGTTGCAGTAGGCCGTGTTGGAAACTTTATGTATTCTTTACAATAAAAAAATATCTTCATTAATCATTTGCCTTCAAAAAAGAGCGTTCCTTGAATAAAGCTTTAATGAATAAATGACCTTCACAGAGACTTAGTGCACTTGAGGTAAAAGTTCAAAGTTGTGTCACACTTTATAAAGCAAATGGCCAACATTGATCCATCTTTTAAACTTGAATCACTAAAAGTGATATATATGTTTTGAATTTTGAAATGATGTAAACAAATAAAACATTTTTTTTTTTCTATATTTTATGTTTGTATTTTTTTGAAATTTTTAAAAAAACATTTGAATATATTTTTTTTATAAATTAACACTATAATTTAGTTGTTAATAAAAATCTTTGAGAAAATGAAGTTGAATATGACGTCAAACTTTTATAGTAATTTAATTCTTTTTCTTTCAAATTTTTTGTGCATATTTATAACTTGAAACTTTACTGCATGGATATATTTTTTTCCAATTTTGATAAATATATATTTTTAAATAAATATTGAAATGTGCATGAATCAAAAAATAGTTGTTTCTATCAAACGTCAACTTTCATATTAAATATTTATCTAAAATGGAAAAAAATTATACCATCTTGAAATAGATTCTTTTATCTAGTGCATCATATTTTTTTCTTTTTTTTTAAATAAGTTTTAGTATTTTTCCTTGTCATGGTAATCAACCTAATATTTTATGTTGATAACTTACTTTTAGTAAAAAATAAAAAATAAAATATAAATAATAATTAAACTATTAGAATAAATACATTTTTGAAAACTACACTTATGGATCTACAAAAGGGTATTTTTATATTCTTAAGAAAATGTTATTTGTATTAGTAGGAGTTATTGAAACTTCAAGTTTTTCAAATAATTTTTTTTGGTAAATTGGACTCAAAGTGGTGCTCCATATATTTTTAACCAACAATTTTAATTGAAAAAGTTGTGGAAGTATTTAATTACCTCACCACAGACACACATTAGATTAAAATAATAAATAATTTTAAAAAATTAAGTAATACGTTTTTGGAATTTAATTATTTCTTATTTTGGTTAAGCGTGCATGGGGTATAATAGGGAAAAACTTCATTTATACTTTTTTTAAACATCGAGTTATTTATAAAAAATTATCTGATTTTTTTATAATATGATAAAAATAAAAATATTTTTTTTGGTTTGTATGAATAAGATAATATTTTAATTAAGAGTTCAAATAGATTATATATATTTAATGTAGGTATAAATAGTTTTCTGGTTTTTATGAATATGATAATTAATTTAATTAAGAGTTCAAATAAATTATGAAATTTTTAAAATATAGGTATAACTCAAATAAATGTATTTAGTTGATTTCGATTGTTGGTAGATAGTTGTTGTCATTTTGTTTATAGTTTTTAAATTATGATTTATAATTGCAACTTTTTATGTATGTTGGAAGGAGAAAGATGAAATCTGAACAAGATTCTTCTCATAATTTATCAGATTGATCTTGCATGCATAATCAACTTTGAATGTTATGGATTAACCTTCCACATGAATATGGGTTATAATGTCTAGGAATGAACCAACACACTTTGGACTTCTACAACTTGTGTTGCCTAAAACTCTCGTCTACCCTAACTATCAAGATTGGTAGTATTGAAAATACTTTGGGGAGGTTGCCAAATCGTTAAGGACAAGTTCTCTTAAGTCAAAGCCTTGGAAAAATTATGGAGATTTAAGTTCATCTTTATGCTCCAATTAAAATGTTCCTAGAATGATTCTTCTCTCTAATGCTAAGATTTTTTTGAATGAGATTACTAAATGATAAATGAATGCATAATGGATGCCCTAAAATAACACTACATAGCAACAAACATGTGAAATATGCATCAAGTTAGCTTATGATAAGAATAAAATGGGTGGGACTAGGTAAAATTTGAATAAGATTTTTTTTTTAAAATTAGGGTTATTTCTTAAACATGTAATATAAGAAAAACGCGGGAATAAACTCCTAGAAATAAGGGATGCAATATATGTAAATTGTAAAGGAACATGTGTAGGAATGAATGAGATAAGGTTCAATGCATCATAATGTGGGTAAATGAAGAGGTAAAATATTAAGGAACAAATCCAACTTCACACAAGATTACACCATTTATCGATATATAATTGTATTAATCAATACTCTTAAAGCAAATCAAAAACTAAAGGAAAACTAAAATAAATATACAAAAATTGAACCATAATAAATATAATATATTAATTGTTTTAAAATAAAAGATTATAAAATTCAAACTATATAATTTTATTAAAAAATAATCATCTCAACATATAACATATATATATATATATATAATATTATAAAACTAATTTTATTAATTATTTAAAAATTTATCAGACTTGATAAAACAAATCAAAACATGCAACACAAAATAATTACCTAAATATGTATTACATCTAAACAATCTAAAACATAATAAAATTAGAGACATAATATTATGTACATAATTATGAGAAAATAAAAAATTATGAAGATAAATTATTATTAATGAAGCTTCTTTTGAATCACAAATTTTAAATAGATTTTATTAAAAATAATTTTAATTAATTTTTAAAAAAAAAAAATTTAATGTATATATGATTAAATTATGTTTGAGTTAATCATAGTAATTAGAATTACACATATTATTATGTATAAGATTATATGTATTGAAAATTTTGAAATTATTTTTTGTTTCTATTAGTTTAAGAGAGTGATCTATTATATTTATGGAATAGTAAAAAATTATTGATATGGAAATTACCTTCTCAAATTTTTCTAATTATATTTTCCATGTGTTGAATAATATATATATTAGGTAGTGTGAATCTCATGAGATATTTGCAAAACATTACTAAACTTATTTGAAATATTGAGTTTTAGAATAATGTAAGCCTTGGTGAGTATAAAGATGGATGTGAGATGGTCGGAGCAACAACCATTAAAATGTTGCATGCACTAGTCTAAACCATGTATGTTGGCCTACATGTGGACGAGTCATGCCATTCCCATGATAAGTGGAATATTTTCAATTGTTCATTGTAATAACTTGTTGAATATGCTTAGCTAATTGAATGTTACCTAGAGAGAGGTGTCTAGAAATTAATATCCAACTACATAGTGAATAATATTAGTGTGACTAAAAAAATCTTTAATCTATGAAACTATATTACCCCTCTTTCTCAACTCTTTGTACAAATATCTATGTTGGGAGAAAAAATTTATAATGAGGAAATTAGTGATATATAACATATATTTTAGTTCCCTCTTTGTCAAATGGTTTATAAATTGTGTCAATTCTGCATAATGTGTTAAAAATTAAGTAAAGAAAATCATTGTGTTTATCCTAAATTATGTGATAAAGAAACCTACTCTTTTCATTTTTTATTCCTACACAAAAATTAGCTCAACCCATTCCTATGAATTCTTTAATTATTTAGTTATTATTTATCTTTATAACACCCACCAACATCCATCCCTTTACTAGAGTCTTTGTCTTCATGAAAACATATTTAATTGGATTGAGTTATATCTTTAACAAAAAATATATATACATGTGTTTTTGATAAAATTTTAAGAGAAAAATAATAAAAGTAATATGCATTCATTTTTCAAATTTATTTAACTTTCAATGCAGACAATTGCATTGTTTTTAATACTTTTTATATGATCTCACTTTTAAAAAGTGTCACATAATGGCTTATCTCATGCCAAAACCTTGATAAATTAATTGTAATACAAAAGAGAATATGTCTTATAATAATTATTAGTGAAATTATAATACAAATTGTTAAAAAATGGAGCTACTATTATAATGTAACAATCTAGGATTTGTGATACAAACTATTGAAACTACAATAAGTTATAAAAGCTAACATCTAATGATCATTAGAGGGTCACTAAGGAGTCCTTATCTCAACATCTCATTGCTCTAAGATGCATTTGGTTAAGAATTTGTAGGTTTTATACATGTAATATTTTTTAAATGTGATTGATCTCACATATAGTGGAAAGACAAAGTAGGTCATCCTTGTTACTTTAAAATTATATGTTTAACTTGATTGTATCTTTGTTATGCTACAAAGATCTTAAAATTTATTATATTTAGTCAATTTTTTATTCAATGAATTGTTGTACTAGATGAATTGATATGCTTGATCCTCAATTTATGTTGTCTTAATAAAATATTGTCCTTGCTAAATTACTATATTTATTAAGTGTTATAGATTAGAAAATTTTGTATAAAGTTTGAGACTATCTTTGCATTGGTTGGTTGTGATATTCATGTTAGTTTGGTAGCTCATTTTATAAAATGTACCATCCTTGGGAAATAGTTATTTAAAAAAAATCTATATCAATCATGTATGAACTTGTGTGATTTAACTTTTGCTACCAAGGAATTATTGAAAAACTTTGATAATCAACTCTTTCTGATGAAAATGGAAGGGGACCATTGATGAAGAAATATAGATGATTGATGAAAAAACCTTAAATGATATCAATATGAATACAATGGATTTGGAAGATATTCATCATAGTCTATGATCTCTAGCATAAGATATGAGAAATTGTGTTGGTTTGGCCCTACCATAAGGCTCCTATCCAAGAAAATGTTAAATTTCATCTCGATGTGAAGTTTGAGAGGGGTTCCAATAATGATCATTAGTCTCTTTTCCTTTCTATAATGTTTTGTCCAATTCTTAATTCTTTGCCTCTCTATATTTGGCCTTAAGCGTTGTTTAACCATGGATAATTTTTTATTTTTTATTTTTAAAAATACTTATAATAAGTATGAAAACTTTGATTAAAAAAATGGTGAATATTATAGTGACCTAAAATAATATAAAAAATAATAAAGATGATAGTAAATAAAATTAAAATTAATTACTAATTTATTTTTTTTAAATTACAGTATCTATGGAAAAAGAAATCAACTATTGTACAAATATGAGCTATAATTATTAAAATAATTACAAAGAAATTCAATAATTATTAAAGCTATAAAGATAACTATAAAAATATAAATAAATAATAGATAATAGATAATAAGAATATAAAAAAATAGTATAAAATAATTGTTAACAAAAACTCATTATTATAAATATTATACTCTTTAGTTTCTTATGTTAATTTATATTCTAAACAGGTCAATCTCCACATTATTTAGAAACAAGGAACAAAAGGTTTCACATTTGGGATTTTCTTTATTTTTGTTTGTTATGACTTTTTATAAACATTTAGTTAAGTATGAAAGTATCCGACATCATGGAATGAAAAATTATTAATGGTTTAAGTTGTATTCAGGGGAAAATTCTTACAAAGACACATTTTGGGATAAAGTTTTAGAATGTCTAGTGAAGAGAAAAGTGTCACTATCTTTGTTGTGCGTCGTTGTACTTGCAATAGTTAAATTGTAAATTTACAAAAAATAAAAATAATGGTCATTTTCTTGCTTTTCTAAGTTTCTACAATATGATTTTTTACTAGATAGGAAGAAACCATAGGATCAACAAGATTTGCTTTTGGACCCCTGAGGCTATTTAAAAAATAGATCCATTTTCTTAAAAATTTCTAGGACCTGAAATCTATTTTTGAACTTTCCTCTTATAACTTTCCTTTCTTTTACTTTGATGGTCTTCCTCTATTGCAGATAGTCACAAGCATTAAGCCATAAAAAATTTAACCCATATGCATGAGCAGAGGCCTTTCCTTTTGCTTAAGCTTTTGCAAGAGAACTACTTATCTAGCATAGGATGGATTGGAATTGTAACCCTTTGTGGACATTCTCTTTGTAAGAATGAAAAAAATCATCACATCCAAAGAGAACAGAAAAGTTTAAACGGAAAGGGATGGGCGTTGCAATTGCCGATCTTCTCAGCAAAGTAAAATATGATAAATATCAAATTTAATTTGAACAGTAGAATAAAGAATTGGTGCTGTAAAGGGACTTGAAAAACTCCCCCCTTCCAAAACAGATTTCATTAGGAAATCTCGTTAGTTAACGGGAATTGAAAAATCCGAAGAGTCTTCCGTCTATCCGCTGGAGAAAAGGACTCTCAGAAAATCGGTATCCTCTAAGAACTCGTCGATCTTCTGAGAAAAGTAAAATATCAAAATTAATTGGAACAGCAGAAAATAGAATAAAGAATTAGTGTTGCCGGAGGACTTAAGAAAACTCCACCCTTCCAACACAATTTTCTCGAGGAAAGCTTGTTAATTAATGTCAATTGGGAAATCTCACGACTCTTCTGTTCATCTGGCGGAGAAGAAGTCATTGAGAAAATCAGTATCCTCTAATAACTCGTCTAGCGGAAGAAAGTCCTCTATAATCGGACACTCAAAACTCTCTACCTCCTTCAGAAGTGAATCTAATAGCCCCAAATCCTGCTCCTCTAAACTTTGTTTGCTGTAGATACACGACTGCGATCCCGAACCAGAAAATGTGGCGTTACAGTCAGGCGCCTGCCAGAATTCTCCCTTGCCGAACTTGGCTGCAACATCTTGAACCTGAGCGGGAGAGAGCAAAGAGGCCGATGGAATTTCCGGCACAGAGTCGGGGAAATTAAACTTGGCTTGGGATCCTCTGAGGCAGTAAACAGCACAGTCGTAAGCACGAGCGGCCTGTTGAGGAGAATCGTAAGATCCCAACCAAATCCTGCCTTTGCCTTTCGAATTGGGAATTCTCACTTCGGAAACCCATTTCCCCCATTTTCTCATTCTCACTCCCTTGAAATGTGGTTGAGTCTTGTTTATACTATTTGGGGTTTTCTTCTCTGGCGAGGGTTTAACCATGTTCGGTAGCAGAGGGCTCCCGAGATTCGAACTCGGAACGAGCTTAAGAAGTGAAGCTTTGGCAAAAAAGTAAAGCAGTAGTGTAGCGACAAATATTTGAACCTTAGAGGAGCAAAATTGGATAAGGGATTTCTTTAAACGGATATAGAGGCTGGGGCGTATGTATATATACATAATCACATTTGTGGGGAGAGGAGGTTGAATCAATTTTATGTAGCAACTGAAAAATAAGGGACAGCTGTGTTGCCAGCTACTCACAACTCTGCATTTCGTCGTGAGAGACAAACAGAGATTAAACGCGGGGCACGAAATATGTCTGATGAGCTGGAAATTTATACGCTCTTTACAGGTAGAGGAAAAGGCCTTTACCAAACAACCTTTCTGAAAGCTTCGAGTGCACTTTTGACTATTCTTTTAAAAATAAATAAATAAATAAATAACTTACACTGGCATTAATTACCTCGTCATTGGATGCACATTTGATTAAAATAATTCAAGAAATATGTTTTCAAAATTTCTTTATAAATGTGCATGAGGTATAATAGCACAAACTTCACTTATAAAGATATAAAAATATATATCAATTTTCTTTTAATAATTTTATAAAAAAATATATTAATTTTTTTTTAATAATTTTGTAAAGATATAAATAGATTTTTAGTTTTTATGAATAATATAATTAATTCAATTAAGAGTTCAAATAGATTATGAAAGATTTTAAATATAGGTATAATTTAAATAAATGTATTTAGTTGATTTTGATTGTTGATTGATAGTTGTTTTGATTATAATTTAGAATGACAATTTTTTATATATGTTGGAAGGAGAAAGATGAAATTGAACGAGATTATTCTCATAATTTGTTAGATGAATCTCACATACACATAATCAATTTTGAATGTTATGGTTTTAACCTTCCACATGAACTTGCCTTATAACCTATAAAAATGAACCAATACATTATGGACTTTTACAATTTGTGTTGCCTAAAATTCTCATCAACTATAACTATCAAGGACTAAAGTATTGAAAGATACCTTAGGGAGGTTGCCAATCACTAGGGGCAAGTTCTCTCAAGTCTTGGAAAGATTAACTTTACGCAAATAAAAATAATTGAGGATGACAATGTTTAGATATGTAGATGCTTTAAAATGATTATGTATATTCAAGTTCATTGTAGTGCTCCAATTAAAGTGTTTCTAGAATGATTTTTCTCTCTATTTCTTAGCATTTTTTGAATGATTACTAAATGATAAATGAAACACACTTCATACCTTTAAATACCACTACATAGCAATAATCATGTGAAATGTGTATCAAGTTAGCTCATGACCTAAGAATAAAATGGGTGAGAGTAGGCAAATTTTGAATAATATTTTTTAAAAAAATTGGGGTTAGTTTGACAAGCATATAATATAAGGAAAATAGGGGAATAAATGTCCCTAAATAGGAGATGCAATATATGCAAAGTGTACAAGAACATGTGTAGGAATGGATTGGATAAGGTTGAATGTGTCATAATGCATGTAAATGGGGATAGATGAAAGACTAAGAAACAAACACAACTTCACACAAGATTACACCATTTATCTATATATAATTATATTAATCCATTCTCTTAAAATATACCTAAAACTAAATGAAAATAACATAAATATACAAATTTCACCAATATAAATATTATTTTAAAATTTAAAATTGTAAAAATTCAAACTACAAAATTTTATTTTTAAAAAAATCCAAACATAACACATATACACATAATATTATAAAATTAATAATATTAATTATTTAAAAATTTAACAAGCTCACTATACAATATGTGATAAAACAAATCAAAGGATGCATCACACATCTAATACATCTAGCACATAATAAAATTACAAACATAATATTATGTATAAACATGAGAAAATAAAAATTATTAAAAGTAAATGATTATCAATGAAGATTATTTTGAATCACAATTTTAATAAGATATATATATATATATAGCTAAATTATATTTAAATTAATCAAAAAAGTAAATTTATAAATATTATGATTTATAAGATATTATATGTATTGAAAGTCTTAAAATTATTTGTGTTTTTTTTAGTTTATGAGAGTGATCTATTATATTTATGAAATAGTTAAAAACTATTGATATGAAATTTATCTTCTCAAGTGTTTTCAAGTACACTTTCCAAGTGTTAAATAATGTATATATTGGGTAGTGTGAATCTCATGAGATATTTGAAAATGTTATTGTACTTATTTGAAATGTTGATGTTTAGAATAATGTATGTCTCGGTGAATACAAAGATGGATGTGAGATGGTTGGAGCAGCAACCACAAAAATGTTGCATGCACTAGTCCAAACCACATGTTGGCCTACATGTGGATGAGTCATTCCATTCACGCGGTAAATGAAATATTTTCAACTGTTCATTATTATAGCTTGTTGAAGATGCTTAGCTATGAAATGTGGCCTAGAGAGAGAGGTGCCCAAACATTAATATTCAACTACATAGTGAATAATATTAATGTGACTAAATAATTCTTAAGCTATGAAACAATATATCACCTCTTTCTTAACTCTTCCTACAAATATCTATGTTGGTAGAAACATTTTCTAATGAGGAAAACATTGATATGCAACATATCTTTTAGTCATCTCTTTGTCAAAAGGGTTTCTAAATCATGCCAATCCTAAGTTAAATCATGTGCTAAAAATTTAGTAAAGGAAACCATTGTGCTTATCCTAAATTGTGTGACAAGTAAACCTACTCTTTTCATTTTTGTTCCTACACAAAAAGTTACATCAAGCCATTCCTATGAGTTCTTTTTTATCCTTTATATTTGTCATCCACTAATATCAATCCCGTTAGTAGAGTCTATTTCTTCATGAAAACATATTTAATTGGATCGAGTTACTTCCTTAACAAAAAAATTATATCAATACATGTATATTTGATAATAAAAAAAATGAGAAAAATAACAAAAGCAATATGCACTTGTTTTAACAAGTGTCACATTTAATGGCTATCTCGTGCCAAAATATTAATAAAGTAATTCTAGTGCAAAATAAATTTTTAATAATAATTACTAGTGAAATTATATTGCAATTATTTGAAAAGTATAACTACTATTATAGTGTAACAATTTAGGAATTATGATATGAAGTATTAGAAAGTGCAATAAATTATAAAATATAACATCTCATGATTTCCTTGCTCTAAGAGGAATTTGGTTAAGAATTTGTACGTTTTATATATACTATTACTAATTAAATGTCATTGATCTCGCTAATAGTGGTGATACATCAATTCATCCTTGGTACTTTTGAAGTTTATTAAATTTAACTTAATTTTATCCTTTTTTTTATTATATGGGAAAAACAGGTTTTGAAGGGACCTGAAACCCTTTACAACACTTAAGGTACAAAATGTTGCTCTAGAGATACTACGATAAAACACCAGCAAAAACCCAAAACCCAAAACATCAAAAGATACAAAATGTTGCTTGAAAGATAAAACAATAAACTATCAGCAACACCCAACAGCAACAAAATGACAAAGCAACAAGAAAGAAACTGAGACCCAGGAGTAGAAAAGCACACAACAAATAGACAAACTGACAAACAAGACACTATTTCATACTGCTTAAGGTGTTGGCCACCTCAAGCTCCTAGATCTTATACATGTCAATCATGTCCAACAACTCTTTTTTCTTAGCTTCAAAGGACTTCTACCAGTTAGTTGTCCCTCTAGTAGCAGGGCCTTTACCATTATCTTTCGCACCTTTTTTCCCTTTACCTTTGGCCAAGTGTTCCTTCTCCATTAGCTCAGAAAAATATAGTTGGTCCTCTCTAAGCTCACTAATTTTACGAAACAGGACTTCCAAAGAGTTTGCACTAATTTATATTTGTTTTTTATTAGATAACCAGGGAAGGGCCTTGATCCTATAGTTACAGTAACAGATCAAAAAGGAGTAGAGAGAGGTGGGAATAAACACCACCAACTAACCAAAAAGCAACATCAGATTTGGCATGCAGGCCAACATTTAAAAGCATAACCATTGTCTAACCATTATCAATAAAAAACATAAAGTTTTTACTAGCATACTTCAATCTACAAAGACCATTAAAATTAAATCGACAGTATTCCAAGTGGTATTCCACCATAACCTATAGAATTTAACAAAATAGTCCCAAATATGATTAAAAGACAAAAAACCCATTATGTTTTGGAGACTTTAAAATTTATTGTATTTAGTCAAATTGTTATTCAATGAATTGTTGTACTAGATGAATTGATGTGCTTGATGTTCAATTTTGTGTTGTCTCAATAAAATATTATCCTTGTTAAATTGTTATATTTATTTAAATATTGTAGATTATAATACTAGATAAAGTTTTCAATTAAAATTTTCGATCATTTCTATAATTATTGTGTATTAATTTCTAATCTTTCTACATTCTTTAAAATAAATATTATTCTTCTTTATTTATTTTATTTTTATATTGTCTACATTATTTCTGTTAGCTATATTAATGACTCTTTTAAAAAATTAACCCTATATAATATAACACAATAAAACTATATGAGATTAATAGTTGGTATTATTAAATATCTCATATAATTTAATTATTATCAATTTATATGGCTAATTTTAAAAAGAGTCATTGATATAGTTAACATAAATAGTATAGATATTATTAAAAAATAATTTATAATTATAGTTCATGCAAGTCCTAGGGGTGGAAGTGCCTAACTAGGGTGTGAAAATAACATGGAAAATGTCAACAACCAAGTTCCAAAGTCTATGGTGACAACAACAAATATAGAATAAATCCTATCAAAATTGAGCCATTAATTGGACTCATCAAGTAGGTCATCAGGATGTCAAGAAGACATCTGAACAGCTCTCACCGACGACCATCAGTCATGCTGATTAAAACCCTTGATGATGTCACCTATCCACTTCATCGCCATGTCACTGCACTGTAATCCACAACAAGGATGTGGAATACCGTTCACTCAATCTCATCACACCATGTGTCTGCTTGGTCGTATTCTATCATCTCATACCCCAGTTGGGTCCCACCAAGACTTTGCACCAAGCACCATCCGATCTCCAAGGATCAATCTTCACCATTCCTCGCTAGCCCTGTGAGTCTTGATCAAGTCAGGCACTGAATTCTTAGTGGGGTATGTGGGCTAATTCCACTTGTCAACATGACATCACCTTCCACTAACTTCATATGTCACCTTTGCAAGTCCAACCAGACATCAAGGGTCATCATTTATCTATCATGGATTAATCTCCATTGTTCACTGTTGCCAACAGTTCATGGCATATGTCACCTTCCACTATTTGGTCCCACCATTGCTATTATACTCACCCATTGCACATCACTAAGTTGCTAGAAATTTGAACTTAAGAACCTCTAGTCGAAGGTTGTGAAGTTCTAAAAAACTGTGACACGCTGACAAAGATCTCCTTACTCCTTATGACTCCATCAAAAAGAGTCCTTCGAGACTCCTACCAAGCTGATGGAAATGTATAACCTTAAAGCACTAAGCAAAGGGGCCAGTCACCTCCATAGGATGAATGACATAAGTTATTACTTATGTGACCTGCAACTTGCAATACCAAGTCACCGACAAAATATAAACTATTTGAACGTTGTGATTGTAAACTCTTGCACACATAGGGTTTAACTGATAAACCCTAGATCAAGAACATGAACAAATGAATTCAAACATCTACATTGACATCAAGACCTACACAATACCTTTCTAAAAAGTTCTCAAGAAACCTAGTTCAAATCTTCCATCTAATTTTCCATCAGATCCACTACCCTCCCACACATCCTTTGTCATTATGCTAGCCAACAATCTCCCTTGCATGATTTGAACTTTTGACATCAATGACAACATCGTAGCATATGCATTCACAATTCTCTTGTAACTCCATGAAAACAGTGTAGCATATGCATTCACCAACAACCAGTACCCATGCTTCCATTCACTACAAACCATGTCTCCTTGACATCAATGACACTTTCCATTAATGCTATCACCTTCACTTGCATGAGCAACTCCATTTCATCATTGATCTTCTTTCATCATTCCAACACTTTACCTTGCATGATTTACCCTTTTGACATCAATGACAACAATATGCTAACATCACTTCCAAGTAAGAACTTGGAAAGACAAATGCAATGCAAGATGAAATGCTAAACCTCAAGATGATACAATGACTTACAAAATGACCTAGAAAAGCATGTAAAATAGAATGACAAGTTGTAAGATGAAATGTGTGCACTTGGGAATCTAAAGATGATTGGAAGGAGGTCTGAAATGCTGGGAATTCTAAATTTAATACTGAGTGGGACTCATTCGCCAAGTTGGGTGAATCAGTCCAAAATTTGAGTTTCTGTTTAGAAATGAGAATCTGGCAAATGGGTATTTGAATATGAAAAAATATGAATTTTGACCAAAACTAGGACTCATTCGCCAAAAGTGGTGAATTAGTTCAGTTAGGTTTTTTTGAAACTTCAAGGTCTGGATCTGCTCTCCTTAGTGTGCTCAATTTGCTTCTTCAGGTTTTCAGATCCGAATCTCTGTAAATCAACCTGTAGGTGTCTTCCATTGTTCTTCAATGCTTAATGAAAATTTTGACAACTTTAGGTATTTTGAAAACTTTCTCCAAACTAACTCCTAAATATATCTTCAATCTAAACCTACAAATCACACACTACAAAGAGGGAAAAATGTTGTTTTGTTAGTGGAAAGGGGTTTGCCTTGGTCAAACCCCGTTTCAGTAATCAAACCTTGAAATGAAATGAAATAGGAATGGTGAATGATGAATGAACAAAATATGATGTTATAACTGACCAAACCCTAGCAATCAAGTGTTGCAAACATGTATGAGATGGCTCCAATGGATTTGGATCTTGACTCTTGCTTGAATAGGATAGATCTTGAATGAAATGCTAGCTTGAATCACAAAACTCTACATCACAATTGTTAGCTAAAAAAAAAACATGATGCATGAAATCTTTGACATGATGCTTGATGCTTGAATAATACTCTAAAATGCTTGATAATCAGCCCTTGAAGACACTTGAATTCTCTTGTGAATGCTTGAATGCTCTTGTGAACTCAAACTTGATATTAGGAATGTTCTCACAAAAGTCTTAGGTGAAAATGAGTGAAAGATCACTGTATTTATACTTAATTATGCGAGAATTCCCAAAATTAAAACATGACAAGCTGACATCAAATCAAGGAGGATAAAATCCTACCAAAATTTTGAATTAATTTTGAATTTGGGCCACACGAGACTCATTTTCCCAAGGTGGCGAATGAGTCCCATTAGGCATAATTTTTGGGATCAATTTTAAAAATGCTTAGAAAGGTGTGAAACCAGGTTCAAGACCCAAAAAACTATGTGGGACTCATTCGCCCAAGGTTGCAAATGAGTCCCAGATCACTAAATTTGGTCCACACAAGTTGAAAACACCTAAATCATGATTGGATGTTGATTTGTGTCAAGATTAACCTCGAAAAGATGCATTAAATGAGGCTTGTAGATGCAAAATAAGGCTAATTAAAGCATAAAGAAGCCCATATATTAATGGCAATCCTAGAAAAGTGTGAAAGTGTGTTACAACACTTCACAACACTTTAAAATAAGGCATGATTAAGGTTAAAAAGAGATGTATTAGGTGTAATTAATTAATAAAACCTCACAAAAGTGTGAAAGTGTGTTAAAACACTTCACAACACTTAAGCAAGATACCATTCATGTTCATTAGTTCACAAGGGCCCAAAACCTAATGTGACTATGTTAAACACATTACAACACTATGTCAAGGCATTATTAGGCTCAATTTTACAAGGAGGGCCCACACAAATGTGGAAATGTTACCAATGACATTTTTCGACACTACATTTAGCCCCCACTTTAGTAAGAGGATGAACTTGCTTCAAACTCACACTAAAGTAGAAAAACTCACTTCAAGAGGGGTCCAAACGCACTGATGCTAGTAAGATGGGATAACAACGACCAAGAGGGGTGATCAAGCCCCCAAGATCAAGATCCCATGACAAACCAACATAGGCACAAAAGAACACACATGAAAATGATAAAGAGAATCATAAAGGCACAATCATACACTTCCAAAGACACAAGAAAAAAAGTAAAATAAAATAAAAGAGTCGGATCAAGCTTCAACTGTTTGTCCATCGCGATGTGGATTAGATCTAGGTTATTTTTTCAAAAAAAATGCAAGCTCACTCTGAGGTAATGGAACTTCAAGATGTCCACTAGGTGAGGATCCGAAAGAGGTTAGACACATACACACATGGATGGTATGCACTCACACTCACACACGAGTGGCTAAGGGAAATTCATGCCTTGGTCAAGCTTCCTATCAAACCATTACAAAGTTATATCTCCTGATAACTTTAATAAGGTGCCATGCAAAATGATTTTCAAGCTTCATGAGGCAAACAAAACTTTGTATTCTTGGACCTCATGAACAATGAACTTCAAACATCAATAGGCAAGAAAAGCTTCATATGCTTGGAACTTGTGAACAAAAAGGATGGCTCTACATGCATGCAAGGTGTATTATGCAAAGTGCCCATATAACTGAAAATGTGAATGTAACAATAAGGAATGTTCAAGGGAGTCTTGCTTAGTTCATACGAGGTCTTAAATTAGGGAACATTGTGCCTAATGTCTCCAAGAGGAGACCAATCAAAGAATAGAAGATTCACAAC
>VDFB02054665.1:0-18093 GCA_007258455.2 Sequoia sempervirens
TTACTTTATTGTGAGATCTTAGAGACAGACCTGGCTGAAGTGCCTCCCCCTGCTAAATTTGCAAGATGTGTTAAAAGTACACGGGCTCAAGGGGGTTCAATGGAGCTCGCATAATTTGCTCCATCATACCATTTCAGTATTGACACCTTAAAGTCTAATTACAACTCTGGAGGGGGTCCAATGTAATTTTCCCTTCCCTCCAAAGAGAAAAAGTGTTTAGTCCATTTTTTTGCACAGTAAGTCTGGTATTTGGAGTCAAGTCACACAAGTGGTACATCTTTTGGCACTGTTCTAGTTCGATTATGAAGTCTTTTAGTTTCCTCTCATCAGTCCTTGATGGGAAAGCATGATACCATTACATACTCAAAGCAGGTGGCTGATTTCACAATATATGTAATCAATGATATTCTCTTGAGAATAGAGCACTTCCAGTTTGAGGATTGGTTAACAACATGCAAGAAATTCATTTGAACAGTATCAGAATCAACATCTCAATCATACTTTCCACTTAGGATGATAAAATGTGGATTGATAAGTATAGATAGTGGATCTGGTGAACTCGCTGTTACCAGAATCTGAGCTTAAATGCTCATTTTTTGTGGCCCGTAGATGCCTAACCCAAGTTAACTAGAAAAGAAAACAGAGATGCAAAAGTTTATTGAGTAATAAATTATGTCTTTTCCTTGAAAAATTAAAAAAAAGAGCTTTAAAGTCAAGTTGCATACAAAGCAAGAACTGTAGCTTTAGAATAAGTGTTTTCTATAAATAAGGAAAAGAAGAACTATTCTTACAAAAATTAGTTTCTAAAATATATGAAATATTTTGTATACAACAGAGGTGAAATATTATCATAGAGGCAGCCAGAAGAGTACATTTTGATTAATAATGAAGCATTTTAAAAAAATCTGAAAATTTCTTTCTGGATAAATTGCATGAAGATGTGGATTAAGTGTTGGATTCTTCCATAGATTTTCAATTTGAATTCTAGTCTCTTTCAAGAAGATGGGCAAGATTCTGGGGAATGAAAACTTGCCTTGCACAAAAAATTAATCAACAGAGAGGGATGGATCATGTAAAATAAAAAATAAAATGGAAACAAAAGATTGAAGCTAAGATTAAAAAAGATATAATGTTTCTAGAACAGGGAAAGATTAAATCCCCTAAAGAGTTAATCAAGTTACTTCTAGATGAAAAGCTAGTAGAGGTGTTCCATTGAGAGCCTACAAAGGACAAAATATTTGAGATTTTGTTGCATAAGTATCCGGATCCACATGGGATTTTGCATCATCCAAAAATAATGATATTTCAATTCAGCTTTGTTCTAATATTTGCATGTGTGTATGTTCATTTTTTTGTTTTCTTGCAGTTGAAGTCCCAGAAGTCCTAATGGGGACACATAAGGTCTAGATCGACGCAATCCCTGTTTTTTTCCTTTCACCACTCATCCCTCAAAAAATGACAAATAGGTGGAGCAGTTATATAAAGCTTTCAACTATTTCTAAAATTGTTAGTTGTGACCTATGAGGATACAATGTTGGATATGTTGCAAGTATGCTGCTGGTGTTGTCATTGTTGCAAACAGTATGGAGTTGTTGAAGTGTGTTGCACTATGTTGTCTTTCGTGCTGTCATTGATGTCAACCTCTAGTGTGGTATTGAGCAACTATTGTAGATGGGGAGATTGTTGGTGTTGTAGACGTTGTAGTTATTATGAGAAGGTGTTGTAGTGTTGTGTTGGTGTTGTTGATGCAGCTAGTTCACTTGGTTTCCAAGTGATTTTGAGAAAATTTGAATAAAAGAGTGTACAATGTGACAAAGGTGTGTTAAGTGTTGTGCTCCGCATTTCTTCATAGTTGAAGATATGCTTGTGCGGTTTGGATGTGATGATCAAAGGTGTTCAGAGGTATTATATCCAAAGTTTCAGGTTCTAGATCATGTGGAAGTAGAAGATGTGTTTGACAGTGTGTTTATCTATGAAGAAGGTTGTCTAGGAGAAATAGAATTGCTCCACATTTCTCTGTGTTGAGGTTTCTTGTCTTGTGGATATAGGAACGTGCTTATATTGTCTATGACTTCCTTCCCTTGAGGTTTTAGGTGTTGAGGTGTTCCGCAAGGTTGGTTAGTAAGTTGTATGTTTGTGCCAGTGTGTCTGGTTGGGCGGGATGAAAGTATTCTTCAGTTGCAGGTGGTTGTGCCAGTGTTGCAGAATATTGAATATTCTAGTGATGCTGGAATATTTTGGGATGTTGAGTGGATGTTGTGAAGTGTTGCTTTGTGGTCCGCATATTGTTTTCGAAACTAGAGAGGTGTGTATGTGATTGCCTATTAGTGTTAGTGCAGGTTTGGCCGACTTGGGTGCTAGTGCTAATTGCAGAGGTTGTTTGTTGATTGTGGAAGTGTGGTGTAGCGTGGTGATATAGATTTGGGTCCTAGTTAACCCTTGGCATGGTCTACCTTCACTTCTTTCCACCACGGAAGTGTTTGATGCCAACCTATTTTGGTGTTGCACATTTGAGGTGCATACGTTTCATTGAGGCCGACCTAATTAAGATTGTTTAAGTCGTGGATGGTATAAATGCAAAGTGAAGTTGGTGTGGATCTGTGCGGCAAGTGTGAGATGCGAATTTGATCAAATGTGGTGATCTGAGTATGAGCTTAATGCTTATGACTCCGGATGAAGTGGGTAGAAGGTGTCTACATTTCAGTGTGCTTGAAGTTATTGGAGGCAATGAGCCAAAGGTTGCAGATGGCATAGAGTTGCAATGGTGGATTTCTCCTATTGCCTTGAGATGGTGGATCTATTTGTTACAGTCTTCCTCTATTCTTCTTCCTTCTAGACAATGAGTCCTTTTGGTAGTGAGCATTTCTTTTTTTGGGCAGTGAGCCTAATTGTATTCAGTGTCGATATTCATATATATGTGAGCTAATCCTCACCATAGTTTTTCCTTGCTTAGGGTTTTCCATGTAAATCAGGTGTTCTTATGTGTTTGCATTGTTGTTTCGTATGTTTATATTTTGCTAATGCATGAAGGCTAGCAAGGGTTTATTAAAATATTAAATGTAATATTAAAGGTCATCTTATCTTTAGTTAGTCGTTTGGTTACCTTTAGTTAACTTAGTTTTTTAGTAACTTTTGTTTACATTTTAGTTGTTTTAACATCTTTCTGCTTTCTACTTTAGCTAGCTTTAGTTAACAATGGTTTCTTTTAGAAACATCGTCTTGTAAATTTCTTTATAAAGAGTTTTCATTTCCTATTGTAATCACACAATTATGAATATCAATAATCTTTTCATGGTATCAAGGCTTAGGCTCAACCTTAGAGATTTTTTTTTAGCCGATTTTTAAATTTTTTTAAAAGAATTTGTGAGCCAATTTTGCTGAAAATCGAGGGTTTCCTGAAGGAAAAATCGTGGATTTTTTTAAGGGAGATTCGCGGATTCTAGCAAAGTTCGTGTATTGGGATTTCGTCTATAAAAATCGCACCTTTATTCCTGTGTAAAATTGTAGGATTTTTGTTTTCTGAAAAAAATGGCATCCGTGAGTTCTTCCAATGCAATTCTCACACGATTTTCTGCTCTTTTTTGCCACATGACTAGGTTTATCTTCTGGGGGTCAGGTTTTTGCAACGATTTATTCTGCTCGTGACAGGAATTTTTCTAGAGTTCATGACTTATCTGGGCGACGGTTTTTTGAATTATTTTACCGCAGGATTTTTTGATTGTCTTGGACGGCTTTATCTGTTTGCCACGAGTCTTGGAAGGCTTTCTCTCAAGATTCATGTCTGTTGTTATGGCACTATTTATGATAGGTTTTTGTACCCTCTGCTAGGGTTCTTTAAATTTCGTGGGCTCTTTCTCGAGTTTTCTCTCTGCACAAAATATTTTTTGCGACCTTGCCATCTAGTTCATGGGTTTTCTTCTTATTTTTTCCACGACTTGTCTAAGCAAGCAACATAAAGTTTTTTGGTTCCTTTTTGCTCATGATTTTTGTTGTTCAAGCGTTTGCAGATTTTTGGATGCCTAGTTCTAAACTTGCACAGCTAGGGTTTTGATGAAATTTTTTTTGAGCCAGTTTTTGTTAAATTTAGTACGATGGGATAGATTACGAAGAAAATTGTTTTAAAATCCAGGACCTAATAACCACATTAGGTACCACAGGAAAACCCTCCTCTTGAGGGAGAAAAGCAGCAACAAAGATCTCTCTTATATAAATAAATAGAGGCAACAATTCACTTTACAATGAGGCCAATAACAAGGCCAACCTTCAGCACCTACACAAGATGCAGAAGCAGATAATAATCTGCACTTCACAGTATCCAATTCTGCCCTTGATGAATTCGCAAATACTCTTAGAAGAATTCGCACTTGTATAAATGAATAATTGAACTTGCTTGATGATTGAACAATGAGAGAGAGATGTCTTATATATACAATGTGAAGGGACGCCACCCTTAACATGATACAAGTCGGCCAACCAAAAAATATATCTCCTTTTAATTAATCGCGCCAATGAAGGAAGTCGGCTTTGAAAGAAATCGCGCCTCTTGATAAATATTTAATCTTTGACAAATGATGATGACTCTTCATTTAATATTTATCTTCATTAACAAATCAAAATGACTTTATAAATTGTGCCTTTTGATTCATGATAAATTAAATGGCAAGAGCTATTATTTGAATTATCCATAGTAAGACTATCATTTGGAAGTTGCTACGCGCTGCATGTAATGTTCTTACTCCCTCATTAAAGACATACGCCTGGCTGCTCCAAGACATATCACCTCCTTCGTGATGTCGGTGCTCCTCAATACGATATCAACCATAATGGCTACAACCATGCTATGGTGAACAAAGGAATATCACCTCAACGTGATATTGGATATCGCCTCAACACGATATCTACCATAATGGCTACAACCATACTATGGTAAAAGATAAATATCACCTCAGCGTGATATTGGATATCGCCTCAACACGATATCTACCATAATGGCTACAACCATACTATGGTAACAGATGAATATCACCTCAATGTGATATTGGATATCGCCTCAACACGATATCTACCATAATGGCTACAACCATACTATGGTAAAAAATAAATATCACCTCAACGTGATATTGGATATCGCCTCAACACGATATCTACCATAATGGCTACAACCATACTATGGTAAAATATAAAGAACAAGGAATATCACCTCGAACTTCTCTCGCAGAGAAGGACTCATAGAATGGCTCACTGATACTGAGACTCTTTCTCAGTCAAGGCTGGATTCTCCACCATACCAAGCTTATCTCGAAAGTATACAAACTTTATCTTGGAGAGAGGCTTGGTGAGAATATCTGCCGTCTGCTCATCAGTGCTGATGTACCTCAACTGTACAGCCTTCCGCAGTACCATATCTCTGATGTAGTGGTACTTGATCTCAACATGCTTCGTTCTGTCATGAAACACAGGATTGACAGAAAGCTTCACGCAACTCTGATTATCACAATGGATGATGGTAGGCTCCATTGATTGTCCAAACAATCCTGTAAGGAGCTTACGAAGCCACATGGCTTCCCGAGTTGCCATACAAGCTGCAATGTACTCAGCCTCTGCTGTACTCAATGCTACAGATGACTGCTTCCTGCTGCACCAGGAAATCATAGCAGAACCCAAACTGAAGCAACAACCAGAGGTGCTCTTCCGATCACATGACACACAACGCCCAATGAGAATCAGCCAAAACCATGTAACTCAAATGCATTTGGAAGTATGCGCTAATATCCAACTGTGCCACGCAAGTATCTCAGGATATGTTTGGCTGCAACAAGATGTATCTATCTCGGATCACACATAAACTGGCTAAGTGCACTCACTGCATAGCAAATATCAGGTCTAGTGTTAACCAGATACATCAGAGACCCAATCAACTGTCTATACAATGTAGGATCCACCAAGTCCGAATTAGCTGCAGCCTCCTTCAACTTATGGTTGGTCTCCATAGAGGGTGTGGACATGGATTTGCAATCCATCATGCCAAATCTTTTAAGTATATCAATGGTGTACTTCCCTTGACTTAGAATCATCTCATCTGGTTTCTGCTAGACTTCTAAACCAAGGAAGTAATGCATGAGCCCAAGGTCCTTCATCTCAAATTCTGAAGTCAACTCCTTCTTGCACTCGAGAATCAAGTGATCTTCTCCAGTAAGGATCAAATCATCAACATATAAAACCAATATTAATGCATCACCATTGATTACCTTGAAGTAGAGATTTGAATCAGCATCATTCTTCAAGAAGCCCAAACTAGATAGGTACCGATCAATCCTTTTGTACCAAGCACGAGGAGCCTGCTTAAGACCATACAAGGCCTTCTTCAGCTTACACACATGTGACTCCTTCCCATGAACTTCAAAACCATCAGGTTGCTCAATGTAAACTTCTTCCTCAATTACACCATTGAGAAAGGCTGTCTTTACGTCCATCTGATGAATCTTCCATCCTCTCGATGCAGCAATGGCAATGATAGTTCTAACAGAAGTGTAACGAGCAACAGGAGCAAATGTTTCTTCGTAATCAACTCCCTCTTTCTGAGAAAATCCTCGAGCCACAAATCTTGCCTTATACTTCTCAATGCTCCCATCTGCAACATGCTTGATTTTGAAGAGCCATTTCGAAGATACCATTGATTTGCTCTTAGGTCTAGGAACAATGTCCCAAACATCATTCTTCAGAATTGATTGATACTCCTCTGCCATTGCATCTCTCCAAACCTGATGACTGAATGCTTCTTCGACACATGAAGACTCTGAATCAATAATCTGACTCATCAAGGCAACATAATTGAAGAACTTATGAGGCCTTTTACTTTCTCTGAATGTGCCTCTAGGAGCTACAAAGTTTTCTGCCTCTTGCATAGTGCGCCTAGCCCATAGAGGTCTCTTTCTTCCAATGACAATGTCAGTAGGCCCATCAGTAGGCTCCAAGGGTTCAACAGGATCAGCATCTTCTTTTGGTTCAACAGTCTCCCTCTGAATCTCAGGAGTATGGTCAACTTCCATATCCTGAGGAGACTCTTCGTTACTGATCTCCATGTGAGTGCCCTTGGATCTCCTAAATGCAATGTCTTCCTCAAAAGTAACATCCCTACTGATCTCGATCAACTTTTGTCCTGGAATGTAAATTCTGTAGGCTTTAGATGTCTCGCTGTAGCCCACAAAGATGCCCTTCTTGCCAGAAGGCTCCAACTTAGTTCTCTTCTCCTTCGGAACATGGATATAAACAGGACATCCAAAGATTCTTAAGTGACTGACTTCAGGCTTCTTCCCTGGAGTTATATTCTCCAAGACCTTGTGAGGACTTCTGTTCTGCACATATACAGCTGTCCTGGAGGCTTCTGCCCATAAGAAAGTCTGCAAATCTTGATCATGAATCATGGCCTTTGCTGCTTCCATGATTGTCCTGTTCTTTCTTTCTGCAACACCATTCTGCTGAGGATTATAGGGAACACAGAACTCCCTCTTAATCCCTGCATTAATACAAAAGTCTAGAAAACTACCAGAGGTGTATTCTCCACCATTGTCAGATCTAAGGACCTTAATTCTTTTACCAGAAAGATTTTCTACTAAGGCTTTGAACTCCTTAAATCTAGCTAATACTTCCTCAGACTCTTTAGACCTCAAGAAATAAATCCAAGTCTTCCTAGAGTGATCATCAATAAACAGTACATAATACAAAAATCCGCTCGAAGACGGAACAGACATAGGACCACATAAATCTGAATGGATGAGATCTAAAATACTCTTAGATCTATTTTCACTACTATGAAAGGTGGCTTTTACATTCTTACCTAGAGCGCATCCCTTGCAAGTGCCTTCATGCTCCTTGTCGAACTTAGGTAGACCTGTCACCATCTTCTCCATAATAGGCAAGGCACGGAAGTGTAGATGCGCCAATCTTCGATGCCAAAGATCACATAGAGAAGAAGTATCATGAACCAAGGCTTGTAGAGGACGAGTGCAAACCCTATAAAGACTTTCATGTCTAACTCCAATAACTTGAGCATCCTTGAAGCTAGAGTTCTCCATCCATACAAGAACTTTGCCTTTTGAGAAGGCAATTTGATATCCTTTATCTTCTAGGGCTGAAATAGAGATGAGATTGCGCTTGATCCCCGGAACATAAAGAACATTGCTCAACTGAAGTGTGATGCCTGAATCCAAATGGAGAGTAGAGGTCCCAATCCCTTTCACGGTGTAACTAGCATCATCTCCAATGATAACTTGTTCCAAAGAGTCTTTCTTCACCAAGCTTGATAAGTGCTCCTTGAACCCGGTGATGTGACGAGAAGCACCACTGTCAATCAACCATGTGTTGGTGTCGGTGGCAACATTGCTTGACAAGGCTGAGCAAAACAGATATTCATCCTTCTGAGGAGAAACATTCTCTACATCTGCAACAGAGGCTTGATGCTTAGGTCTGTCAGGGCAATGTTTGGCAAAATGACCAAACTTGTCACACCTAAAGCATTGAATTTTAGACAAGTCTCGCTTCTTCTTGGAAGGGGGAGCATCATCATTTCCTTTATCACGATTCCTCTTGAAGTGACCCTTCTTTCCACCTTTTCCTTTCTTCTTCGAAGCTTGGGCTGCAAGAACATGGATTTCTTGATTAGAAGAACTTGGACCAACACCTCTAGCCATCAACCTTGATTCCTCTTGGATGCAATCGGCCCTCAAACGATCAAACTTCGGGAGTTTAGACCTCGCACTAATTCCTTGAATATAGGACTCCCAAGATAATGGCAAGCCGTTGAGTGCAAGCATTGTCAAATCTTTATCTTCAACCATATGGCCAATTGTGGAGAGCTGATCCCTCAATTCTGCAATCCTCATGAAGTAGGCGATCACGGTCTCTCCTTTCGTCATCTTCACATGATGAAGTTGTTGCTTCAGCGCAAGAGCCCGGCTGGTGTTGTTGATTTCATACATTTCTTCCAAAGTTTTGAACATCTCCCTCGCAGTCTTCAACTTAGAAACAATAGGGACGATGTGGTCTTTAACGGAGTCAACTAGCAACTTCTTTGCTTTGATATCTTTCTTCCTCCATTGCAGCTTCTCTTCTTCCTCTTCAGGTTCGGGAACCTTGGTCTCCGCAAATTCAACCAAATCATTCTCCTCTAATGTAAGCATGATTCGGAATCTCCATGAGGTGTAGTTTGAAGCTCCATCGAGTCTATCCTCGATCTTCAATCCGTTCACCATCTTAAATGATGTATAGATAGACAAGAACCTTCAACAAAGAATAGAGTAATGCTGTGAAAGCACGAATCTAATCACGATCTTTTTCACACCCGCTCTGATACCATGTTAAATTTAGTGATCAGATAAGTGCACAGAAAATTAATTCAAAATCAGACACAATAACACAGCAGATACCCTGGGAAAACCCTCCTCTTGAGGGAGAAAAACCCAGCAACAAAGATCTCACTTATATATATAAATAGAGGCAACAATTCACTTTACAATGAGGCCAATAACAAGGCCAACCTTCAGCACCTACACAAGATGCAGAAGCAGATAATAATCTGCACTTCACAGTATCCAATTCTGCCCTTGATGAATTCGCAAATACTCTTAGAAGAATTCGCACTTGTATAAATGAATAATTGAACTTGCTTGATGATTGAACAATGAGAGAGAGATGTCTTATATATACAATGATGGGGGACGTGTCTTTCCCAAACCAAAAAACAAGGGAAAGATATTTCTTTATCGAGCGCCAATGAAGGAAGTCGGCTTTGAAAGAAATCGCGCCTCTTGATAAATATTTAATCTTTGACAAATGATGATGACTCTTCATTTAATATTTATCTTCATTAACAAATCGAAATGACTTTATAATTCGTGCCTTTTGATTCATGATAAATTAAATAGCTTGAGAGCTATTATTTAATTTATCCATAGTAATGATATCGCTGGAAGTTGCTACGACGCTGCATGTAATCGATGCTGATTTTGGCCGAATTTTCTAGGAAAAATAAAAATTCTACAAAGAGCTTTCAAAATTTTTTCTGAAAAAAATTGCTAAAAGTGTTTTTTATGAAGAATTTTTTGACAATTTTTTCCTATCTAAAAAATCGTGGGTTGCTGCTAGGGTTAGCAGACCATTTTTTTTGGGCGATTTTTTTCTCAACAAAGAATCATGAGCTTGAAGATTTTAAAGAGTTATGAAAAAATCTTACTTTTTCAAAGTTTTTGAAGGTTCTTATGAAAAATCTTACAATTTCTAAGCATTTTTTAAGACAATTTTTGAAAAATCGTGAGTTGTGCCAGCTGATTGTCCAGGGTTTGTGCTAGCTAATCACAATGTTACTTCATTTTTGGAAAATGGGAGGGATGGCTACTTTGTCCAATGTCATGTGGAAAGTATGTAGAGGTTCAATGGGAAAAGTTATACTACCTAGAAGCAGAGGAAGCTCACAGTTTTCAAGTGTTGGTGTCTTGATTTGATTGTTTTGCGAAACGAATCTGTAATCACGAGGCGGTTATGCTTCTCTAGTTATCAGTCACCGATGATATGTTTCCAGAAGAATATGGATAGACTTAGTTTATGTTTGTAAGATGACCATTAAGGGAGGGTATTAAAATATTAAATGTAATATTAATGGTCATCTTGGCTTTAGTTAGTCGTCTGGTTACCTTTAGTTAACTTAGTTAGGCTTTTAGTAACTTTTGTTTACACTTTAGTTCTTTTAGTATCTTTATGCTTTTTGCTTTAGTTAGCTTTAGTTAACGATGGTTTCTTTTTAGAAACATCGTCTTGTAAATTTCTTTATAAGGAGCTTTCATCTCCTCTTGTAATCACACAATTATGAATATCAATAATCATTTCAGGGTTTGAATGTTGATGAGGGATTAAATTTTTTTAATGTACAACTGATTCAACCCCCAACCCCCCCCCAAACTCAATTGTCCTATGCATTTAACAGGATATTCCTCTGTTGGGACCACAGGCTTAAAGTATATCGTGTGGCATTCCATTTTCCATAATCCTTGTATTGATCCCATTGGGACCCACCAAATCTCTCTTGGACATAAGGACAAGGAGCTTGTTGGCACCTCATTTTGTGCGTCTAATTTTTCCTTAAAGTGCTCCATAAGTTGTGCATTTGACCTTGTCCATCCTTTGTTAATAACCGATTTAAGAAATTTATGAGCGTCATCACGTCAAATGTGCTTCTAATTTGTAGTTTTCCCTTTCTTATCCTTATTCAATTGCTTAAATTGAAAAATCCTGAAATTGGCTGAGTATGAGGGTTTTCAAAGTCTTCCATCTTGTAAAGTGTCCAAATGGGTATCTCTAATTCAAATTTGGAGAAAATTGAGCTAAAAATGGCTAAGTTATGGCATTACGGATTTTCCAGGGTCTACTAAATATCCAATTCAGTTGAATATTTCTGCATCCTTAGCTTTGTGGGTTCTCGATGCCCAACTAAAGTGCATTTTTCAATGTTTCATCCAATTCACTTGTACTTACCAGCAAGCTCTCATTTTAATCCAATTTAATAGCTCACAAAAGTACGACGACCATTTGAACTTATCCATTAACTTTACCTTTCATCCAGTTCAAATGGAAAGTCCTACATCCCACCTTTGGTGACGTCATCTTGATGTCATCATTTCATCATCTTTCCCTTTGTGAACCTTCCTTGGCCATCTGAAATGAACCATTTTCAAAGCCTTATTTAATTGGTTCAAATGGATTTTCCTACAAGGTCCAATTCTATTGCTTCTCACATTCATACACTTGATGATGTCATGTTGATGTCATCCCACCTTGCAAACATCAACATGATGTCACCTCATCCAAAGCACGCCAATCCATTGTTGACATCATCATCAGGACTCTTCATTCGAACTAGATATTTTGAAGCATTGTGTATCATGCCCCTACCATAAAAACATGACTCTCATCAAACAAATCATAGCACTTTAAAACTCCAAGTGTTGCCTTTAAGCCTAGGTGAAGGAAATAAGGGGTCACGATCCATTATGATCAATATTAATTGGCAACGATTCCTAAACAAGAATAATTAATGGGCATCTGATTTGCATTAAGCAAAGCGATGCTTGGATTAAGGAGGGGTGCATCCCTTGTAAGGGGTGTGATGATTATAAAAGTTGTGACTATTCACCCCACCATGAAGGATACATAAAGGAGGTCGAATCATTTGTGAAAGGGGATGAAGTGGATTAGATTGGAAAAAGTAAAATAAGAAATTGAAATATAAGCTATCTATTATAAATAAATATTGTTTTCAGCAAGAATATTATTGGGAAGTAAGTTTTAGAATATAAATTAGGAATAGTCATATATATATATATATAGTAGATTCCTTTAGCAATCTATTTTGAATTTATATAAGTGTTTTGCAAATAGGGAGGCCGCCCAACCTTTGAGTTCATGAGAGGTGAAGTATCGGCCTTTCCTTCATCAAGCACACCAACCCAAGAGGCATATGAGTGCTCCTGGGCTTGTTGAGGAAGGCAATCTTTGCATCTATTTTGAGTTTATATAAGTGTTTTGCAAATAGGGAGGCCGCCCAACCTTTGAGTTCATGAGAGGTGAAGTATCGGCCTTTCCTTCATCAAGCACACCAACCCAAGAGGCATATGAGTGCTCCTGGGCTTGTTGAGAAAGGCAATCTTTGCATTTTATATAGCACACCACCCCAAGATGGATGGATTGGAGATCCTGCCATGCTTGTGGGCTGGGAGGCGAATGAGTGCTCCTAGGCTTGATCAAGGAGGATGGTGCACCTCCAAGGTGGACTGAGGGATGGAGTGGACCTAAGATCCTACCATGTTCGTGGGTCGAGAAGTGAATGGGTGCTCTTGGGCTTGAGGTTCTTCTCAAGTACACCACCTTGAGATGGATGGACGGGGATCTAGCCATGCTCTTGCAATACAAGGACAACCATCCTTGAGATTATGGTTTGCAAGCATTTCAAGTGAATTCCGAATATGATTGGCTATAAGAAATGCCTTGGAATAATCATTAATGATGTTAAGATGCTTTTGAAATCAAATATTGATAATGTTATGAACTATAGATCTAACTATTACAGTATTTTAGCTATGATGTATTGTTGTCAACTATTACAATATTTTATATATTAATTTGAACATAACCGTAAAGTTGATACTTGTTATTACTAATATCAGTTTTTAGTGATTATTATTGTTTTGCAAGCCTAAAATTAGGAATTTCCCAAAAGGGACATTACACTACGAAGTTGGCGAGTTCACTTGATTTTTTCCACAAGTCCGATTGGGTGATTTTATCTGCAAAAATGCAGTTCAAGAGGAAATTCCCACAAATGGTCAAGATGGACCACAAAATCCCACAAAGCTTCATTTCAATGTGCAAAAGGCTCCAAAGGCCTCTGAACGTCTAGATTTTTATGGTTATTCTCTACGATTGTCTATCACTTGCTCCTTTGATCGAGTTAAGATGCCATTAACGCATTTTTCACCAACCATGGGTTTAATAGGCGATTTCATAAATGTGTTTGGGCGCCAAGAGTTTCAATGCGAAAATTTTGATTTCAGCTATCAACATTATTGCAAAACAATCGCCCAAGCACCAGAGTTTAATGTTGAGCCCATTTTTCAATCTAAAGCGCCCATTTTGGATGGGAATCAAACTTGACCATGGGTTTTAATTGTACTACAATGCAGCGATTAGGGTTTGACGCCCTAAGGTATATGTTGTTGAATAAGACAACTGGGGGGGTTTAATCAGTTGTAGCAGATTAAAACCTTTAAATCATTCACCGAAACTAATCCTTAACACTGCTTAAATGATTAAACATTAAATGCAAGTGCAGAAACTGAAAACCATCACACAAACACAACACCATATTTACGTGGAAAACCCAATAAGGGAAAAACCACAGTGAGGATTAACTCACACTATAGAGAATATCAAAACCGATTACAAAGGCTCACTGCCAAAACAAGGACTCATTGTTCAGATCAGGACTCGCTGTCCAATACGGCTAACAACTCGGAGGGCTCACTGCCACAAAGATACAAAGAAGATAGAAGAGATATGTTACAGAGAGAAGACAATCTCAATGCAACAGAGAAATCCACCACAATTTTCTCAACCACTTGTAGACATGCATGAATGATAGAGTACACCTTCAACTCACTGCATCCAGAAACTCAACATTTAGGCTTCGCACTGATCTGCCACACTCGCATCACACACACTCACTGATTCGCATCAATCTCACATCTATCTGCTCTATTTCTTTGCACTCATCTCTCTTTTTACTTCCTCATTTCACCACTAACTCGTCCTGCATTTATACCATCTTCAACTTTGAAACATATCCAAAGTCATCCATCCAACATTAAATTCAAATTAGGTCAGCGCCAAAGCATCCTAGGGTGGAATTAGAATGAGGGCGACTCAAACACACGCTTGGTGAGGACCCAAATAGATCCAACACGCTACATCAACTCCAAAGATAGTGTTCAACACAAGGTTGGCCAAACTAGTGTAAAACACTTAGAACAATTAAACACGATCCTTCCAGATACCAAAATTATCTTCAATACAATCATAACAACTCAACTCTAGAACCGCAAGTCATAAGACTTTACCAAAGAGAAATCCGGACCAACAACTTTCCTCCCAAACCTCAACCAAAACACAAAAAACCATAGTTCACAACTGGTGAACATAACTCGCACTGTACAACGAATCAAGAGCCAAAAATCTGGATATAGAAGCTTCCAACAACCATGACCAACATATCTGAACCACACAAACATAGGAGCAAATCCAGGAGCAACCACTAAACACATGCAACCTTTCTTCAATACAATTTTCTCAATATCCTCTACATGAACAGCCAATAATCTGCAACCATTACATCAATGACAACAGCAACTAGTTGACATTAATGACAACACCTTCATTCTTTTCATTCTTGCAACATATGTTTGTTTTTAGAGTCTCATTTTCAAAGAGTTTGGTTCTTTTGGTGACCACTAGAGGCTATGCAGGTGCAATGAGTTGCAAGGCATCCATCAACACCATAGTCCAGTTCACTACAAGATTGCAGACTTATGAATAGAAGAAGACTTGTATTGTAATAAGATTTTGTGTTACAGAATGTCTTTGTGGCTTTATATATGTCTTCAGGAAGGTTTCTTAGACACAAATATGGATTTTCCCTTGACACGTTTGCTGACATGAATGTAATGCTGAGTTAGATGAATGTAACAACATTTTGAAAACATTGTAAGGCTTGTAATGAGCTTTCACACTTTATGTATGAAAATGCAGTAGTGTTTGGATTACTAAGTATGCTTTGTAGCAAGGTATCATATTCATTGGCGTATGTAAATGCATAGCTGCATGTTCTTCTTTACCTATTTGTTCTCTTCTTAGTGTTGTGACCATGTTGCACAATAAATAGGCACCAATCTAAAACCATACTACAATCTCAAATCATTCCAAACAAACAAAAATATACTATCAATAGTTTAGTTTAGGTGGTCCTTCCTGTGCACCCATGATTGTTATAACTAGGGAATCATTCTTAAGTGAACAATCAATAGATATATTCTATGTGAGTCATTCCTGCATAGTCATATCAGCTATATAGGGGTCATATGCAACCAGTTTGTCTTAACCTAGTGATATTATTTGGGGTTAAGATTACATTTGAGTTTGGTTGTAGTTGTTTTGATTGTCCATTTTGTTTGATTTCAATGCCTGTTGAGGCATACCCCTACGAACACCCTCCTAAGTCTATGTTGAGCTCGTAGTGTAGGAGAGATAACCCACTCTCATAGAGTTGGTCTTAAACCCTCCATTGTTTTGTTGATAAATTGTTTTCACCCACATGATGACAACCATGGCCTTGTGAGTGAGAGCTAGCTCTAGGAAGTGGAGCAAGGTTTTTGAGACCCAACACCGACAATGGTCATTTCTCCGCAATGTCCTAACTCAAGTCGTTTTTCCGCAAGGGCTGAAAGAAAGTAAAAAGGGGACAAGGATTTTTTATGGAAATTTTGAGGACATCTGGACACATGCAAATGAGGGTTGGATTGCAGCAAAAGAGGTAGAAGTGAAAAGATTGGTTCTCAGAAGCACCATTAATTGCTCACCAACACCTACAACCACCATGTCTCGATCCAAGGAGGCTACAGAAGGATCTTGAATGCATTTTGACACAGATTGAGGAGAGGCAAATATTGCATTTATTATTTGCAGCACCTCTTGGATGCATTTTCAATGGTTTTCATGAGTGATTTCTCCTATTTCTTGCACTCAAGTCTCAAACCCATGAATCATCAATGCAAGAGTATGGCAAGGATCAAAAGAATGTTATTTCACGCCTCTTGGTGGTCAAATCATCTTTGCAAAGGATACTTGTCAGTTGTACATTGGGGGAGGTCATGGCTAGGGTTTTCCTATGTGGCACAGGTTTCTAACATCCTACACGCCTCCCTGCTTTGGGTATATTTGCTTTGGCAACAATAGCCCTAGGGTTTCAATTTTTAGTATTACGTGAAACTATTTTTGTATTGTAATGATTTGGGTTTATCCTAAGCCTATAATAACATCTTGTGAACATTGAAGATTGAATGATTAAAGGTAGAATAAGTCTTAGTTGAGTGTCTCCTTGTGTATGGTATGCATTTCTGGATTTATGTTGTTTAATTTTTCAAACAAAAGTTTGTAAAATCCTTGTAAAGCCTTTGTAAGGTATCTTTCCAACATAATAAAGGAAGTGTATGGACATATTCATGGATTACTAAGTAGACTCACTTAATATTTTGCAACCATTTATTGTTATTTTGAATGTATATGTAGAGCCTAGCTTGTTTATGCATTTTGAAGGGAATTGTCTTTTGTGGTGGCTTGATTAAGGCATCACCTTGGTTTTAGTTGTTACATGTTTGGTTAAATCCAAAGACTCTATTGTCCAATGAATAAAAGCATGAGTTTGTGACTGTCTTTATCTCCCATCATACTCATCACACTAAAAATACATCAATTTAAACATATTTTAGTTTCATAGCCATGTTTGAGTGTATAAAACAACACAAGGGGTTATCATAAAACACATTCTCAGATGTTTATGTGGCAGGTCATCTGTTTAATAAGACACTAAGCATTGAATGTCTAAACTAGCACATAGGTATATTGTGACACCAGTACTAGGATACACTGTGCAATGGGTAGATTTTGTTGTAAGGAAATGTTCAATCATACTTTCCATCATCAATTCAGCACCTCAAGGAAACCTCCCTTGGTCTTAAAGATCTAGAAGTGAAGAAGGTCTCACCCACCTTAACCATCGGTTCTAAGTTGCCCAACTTGAAAACAGGCTTGTGGTAATCTTTCTAAGTTTGACACCCCTGGCACTTGGGAGATTATCAAACATTATGGATTTGGGGTCTACAACTCAAATCACCAACAGAGCTAACACTCATCCATTTCTATTGGGACCTACATGCTTGTCTCTTTTGGGATGGATAAAATTTCATACTACTAAACTGTTCCCTTGGGACCCACAAACTTGGGTGCTACAAGAGAAATAACTAAAAATCCCTTGATGTTGGGCATTTTCCCATAATCTACCACTAGGGCCCACAGTTAATTACATTTGGTTGCTTTAGATCATGGGAACTCCTTGCCCAGGCTAGTGATTACTATTGGTTTACTACTAACGACCATTTATTGGCCCTTGTATGTTTATTTATGCTCTTACCTAGACATAGTGCCCAAGCTAACTATCATCGCTATTGTCAAACGTTATTCCAGCAGTTATAAAACTTAAATGGAGGCATTATTCCTTTATACTAGTTGTTAATTTCTTGCAACTCTTATAGGCTATATTGGGTTGTGAAACATTAGTGTTTACTGTGTCATAATTTGGATTGAGCTTATGTTTAGGCTGGCAACAACCAACCCATATTTAGGGGCTAGTATTTCTATAAAATGAAGCATTTGTATGAGTGGAGAGGTCAGAGAGACTATAGTAGACAAATAGGGAAGTATCTTGCTTCCTAGCAG
>VDFB02054666.1:0-29990 GCA_007258455.2 Sequoia sempervirens
ATGAGCCCGTTTTGGAGTATGTGGCCCCAGAAGTTTCATGCCTCAAGACTAAGACGCCACCTAGGGTGTCTTAGTTCCTCTTAAGCTATTTTTGGGATTTCATTTCAAATATTGGTGGGATTTAGCCTCTTTTAATTAATGATTTCATATGTCAGCTTGGTGTGAGTGTAATTTAGGAATTAAGCATGGATAGAAATACTCTTAAATGCAAGGTTTTCACTCATTTCATATAAAACTTTGTGACAGCATTCCTAATAATAGCATAATTGAGTTCACAAGGCATTCAAGAGCAATTCATCAAGCATTTGGAGCCATCATCAAGATTCAAGCATCATATCAAAGGATATTCTTGCATCATGTGCATTTTGAGCTAACATTTGTGATATAGGGTTTTGATTCAAGCAAGAAATTCAAGTCAAGATCTATCAAGCATTCAAGCATTTCAAGATCTACATTCAAGCTAGCGATTTCACACAAGTTTGCAGATTTCACAACAAGGGTTTGGTGAGTTGTAACATTGCATTTTTTTCATTCATCATTTCAGTCCTTCATTTCATTTCATTTCGAGGTTTAATTACCGCAGCAAAGGGGTTTGACCATGGCAAACCCCCATTTACTAACAATCAATAAGTTTTTCCTCTCTTGCATGTTTGTGTTTGCAGATTTAGGTTGAAGACTTGAAGATAATTTGAAGTGCAAAGTTGCAAAGTTACATTGTAAAGTTTTCATCTTCATGGAAGCTCACCACAAGAAGCTAGATCACGGAAGTTTTAGGACCTATTAATAATGTTAGGAAGAAGGAAGTCTGGACATTCCGAGGAATTGCATTTAAGAATTTTAGAAATTCAAGATGGAACTAAGTCAGCAGCAAGGGCGTCTTAGTCCTCCAAGTTGATTTTTACAGAGATTCTTTCAGATTATGTTCTGACATCTGAAGATTATGCATCTGCGTCGAAAAATAGTAGCGGGACTAAGATAACAATAAAGGTGTCTTAGTCCTCCCTAGCATATTTTGACATCATTTTTGCATTTCTAGAATCCTCTTTACACTTCCAGACTTCCCAAGTACACACATCCTAATTTTTTATTGCTTAATTACATCATTTGCACTCATTATTTGGCTTGCATTACTAAGTTTTGTGATTTGAACGTTAAATTGTGTTTTCCAAGCTTTTGCTTTGTGGTGAACCCCTCAAAGCTTAAAGAACCCCCTCCTAGGTCTTCCTTGTGAACTGACTCACCTTTGGGGTTGATAGTCAATCCAATTTGGAACGTTAGGAAATATTTGAATGACAATTGGGGAAGTGTGGTGTTCTATGACCTAGGTTATAAAGCATCCCCAATTCCCCTATTATTCACTATGTTATAATCTGTAAAATAGATAAAATTTAGAATCTAGTGTAAGGAAATTAAAACTATGAAATCACAATAAAATAATAAAATTAGTTTTCTAAAATAAAAATGAAAATAGTCACAAAATAAAATATCATTAAGAAATTTTACAATAGAATGAATGAATTACAAGATAGAGGACGATATATGTATATAGGCATCTTAGACCCATGAATCAAGGATATGACAAGTCCAAGCAGTATGAGTTAACTCTCAATCAAGATTTGAGTTAGCTCAATTTTAATAGGATAAAGGTAGCCTTGACTAAATCAAGGTGGCACCTAACTACCATCAATCAAGGGTTGATGACATAGTGGTGGCACTTGTATACCTCAACTCAATCAGACCACATGTAATTATTAGCTGTCTAGGAGAGAATTATTAAATATTCACATTATCTCAAGTGGACTTACTAAATACATCTAATATCACACTTAGGATAGAACATGTCAAAGGTGAATAAAATATTACACCAATGAAAAGGGCACAGTCAATGTCCTCAATGCAATGTAGAAATTCCATTATTTTTTTATTGATAAAGGTTACCATAAACAATGTCACACTTATTGGACCACATAATGCATTTATCAGAACTAGTTGCTGGTAAAAAGAAAAATCCATTAAAATTGTCACCTCCTTCATTCGAATCAATTCTCTTAGTGGTTTGAAACATGCATCTAATAGTTCTTTACATACTAGACCTAGCCAAAGAAAGACGCTTTCAAGCATTGATGATGGAAAGTATAAGATCTCAAAACCTCATAGACATACAATGTGACATATGTGAAGCACTCATATTATAAACTTTTCACATCTAATCTGATTTTAAATTTTAAATTTGATTTTAATCACTTAAATACAAAACTTTTTTAAAATTAAAAATACAATATATATTTTCTATTCACTAATTGTAATAAAATTTATCTTAATCGCATTATCTTTTGTAATTACTTATAAATAATGATAGTAGCTTCATTTCATTTTCATTTTCCAATCAAACTACTTTCAATTAGAAGGATAGAATAATACAACAAATTTAAAAATCGATTAGAATTTACTAAAAAAATTGAAAACCTATGAATATGTTTACACCAAAAAATGAAATACAATTGGAAGATCTAACAGTTTAAAAAGACAAGAAAGAAAAAATCAATTTAACAGGCAGCGGTGACTTTCAATTCCAGCCTCCATCTTTAGTGTTTTTGGGTCATTCTTTTGTTGAAAAATATTTCATTGTCTGGCGGATATAATACGCGCAGGGACAACACTTATTTCAAGGCAAGCCTGCAGTGAAGGGCAACGCATCTAACCAAGTATCTCCAGAGATGAAATTCGCCACAGTAAAATTTATAGCATCAGAAAAGTTCATGACATGATAACCAGGCCATTGAACGCGAGCAGCAGTTCCTGCCCCTGCTCCCCGGTTCATATATTCACCATAGTAGAGAGTACTCAAAGACAAGTTTCCCGACCATTCCAGCCAACCCCGGGGTTGAACCACGTCGTCTATGAATGACTTTAAATAAACCGTTCGAGAGTATTCTTTCCATGGCCTTCCCAAGTAAGTTGGGAACGAATTCTTCTCTGCAACCAGATCAGGTGCAGCTGTAACAGTGCAGTTTTGAATGGAAATACCTGTATTTTGATTTGGGTCGCTTCTTCCTTGAGCTGTAAATACATTCTGTTGATTCGCCAATGGTCTTCTGGCCAGAAGATTGCAGCTCTGAAAAACCGCTGCTGCGTTACCGAAGATGAAATCTACAGTGCCGTAAATGTCACATTCCCTGTAAAATTGACGGAAGGAATGCACGTACAGGGTGTCTTGGTAGCCTTGGAAGCTGCAACGGTAGAAGGCTGAGAGATCGGAGCCCACTCTGAGAGCAACCGCCTGATGTTTCTCCGGGCCTGCCGTGTTTTCGAACGTGATATCCCGAGCAAGGAAGCCTTCCCCCACAACGGCTGCAATACAATACAATCACCCGGCGCTATAAAATTTAGTTTTATAGTCAAAAACATTAGTAGTATTAAACAAACTCAGTTTTGGAGTCAAACATCTCCATTAGAAAATAATATAGATAATTTTAGTTTTTAGCATTTAAAATATTTCACTTAACCTGCGCTTCCTTTATAACAATAAAAATTGCCCCCGTCCAAAAAGCATCTTGTCGTTACCCCGTTGATGTTAATTTTAATTACGGACGTCGTTGTTATTTTTGCGCTAAGTCAAAGTTAAAAATTATATTTGTAAGGAACAACATCCTTTTTATAGCTTACACTCGACAAAATTTGGTAAGGCCACCTAGATGACAGATGCTAATATACATAATGTTTTAAGGTCGAATTTTATAGACAACTTTATAACTAATTTAGTTATCGTTTTAGTTTGTCCATCCTAAGCCCTAAGGATCTGTATTAGAAATTACAAAAGGTTACAGGACCTATTTTAAGATCTATGCATACCATATCAATAAAAAATCTTACAATATAAATTCAATCGATTAGTTCAAGAAAATATTAGCCTCGTGATGAGATTGGATGGATGAGTTGGCGAAAAACATGAATAATGGATGTAACTTCGAAATCTAATTTACCTCTGGTACACATTAGGAACAGCCATACTTGCGCAATCATGATCACTGTGCTGAAGAAAAACATAGAAGAGAAGAGAAGATCTTGGGAACGAGTTCTTGAAAGTCTAATCAACTACCATGAAAAAGAGTGCAATAACTTACCAACAGTTGCAGAGCGGAATGTAGTCCATCCATCTACCACGCTTCTGTTGCCAGTGATCACAGTGGCGTTAATCCCATCTCCAAGCAGCATAATATTTGTCTTGTAACTAGGGATTTCTATATACTCCTCGTACACGCCCTCTGTTACATAGATCACATATCTGTCCAGGCTATTGTTTGGAGCGGCGCTGATGGCTTCCTTAATTGTCGTATAATTACCAGTGCCGTCCTGCGCCACACTAACCACATTGTCAGCTAAAATGATATTATCATTAACGTCGTCTTGCAGAAGTCTTCTTCTATCGGCAGCGGACAACCACGACGGGAATTCTTCATGATTTGGATGACCTTCTTCTGACAACAAACGCCGGTTATGGTGTCTTCCCACAACAGAGATTTTCTTCACAAGCGCAAGAGAATTACTGAGAAGCCGCGACACGTTACGCAAATTGCCGCTGAACGTCGGTTGTCGACCTCCGCTGGCCTCCTGAAAACCTTCCAAGCAGGTGGCCTGGTTGGTGAGAGCTGCACTAAGCCAAGTCTCAACATCAAACGCCTGCCTCCACGCCAAAAAGTTACTGTTAGAGTTGCTGACATTTAACAGAGATTTCTCCAAATCATTTAAAGTCAGATCAAATAGCTGCGTGCAGTCTTGAAGAGCGCCGCGTTGTCGTGGGGAGACTGCCAACCGACTCAGTCGAGAAAGCAATTGGGAAACTTTTCGAGCTTCGACAATGGTCAGATTGAGAGCAATTCTTCCAAGATCTTTGGAGCCTCCCTGCCATGACCCCGCAAACGTCGTCATGGCGGAGACGCAGAATGTGGGATCCAACGTCAAATTGCAGGCAGATTGAAGAGCATTGTGAGGCACTCCATCGCTCTTTATTTCGACAAACATTAAACAGACCGCGAAAAACGTAAGCATTAATTTCGAACAGGCCATGACAATCCTCCTTCTCAATTGACAAATTCTCTTCACGAGAAATAAAATCTGGCTAGGACGGTTTTATAGAAGATTGGTATGGAAAATTGAAGCATTAAATCCGCAAATGGTGTTTTATAGAAAATTGTTATGGAAAATTGAAGCGCCCAACCTAACCCAGACTCTCACCAACCTCTGTCCAGTTTCGCACAATCAAGTTGGCACCGCTGTCAATCAGCATAAATAAGTCAGCTTTGAAATATTAGAAGCACATTTCAACTAAGCGCGTTTGTCAGACGTTCCTCTGCATGGAAGCAGACAAAAGATTTAATATATTTCTCTCACTACTGAAAGCTACTTCCGCAAACATGGCTTGTATTACAAATGACAGAGGATAGAGTAAGCCATGTTCATAGTCCAGAATCTGCTCATTTCGGAGAAGGAATTTTGACGTCTTCTATAATTTATTTGTCCAGTGAGACGATCCCACGCGTTATAACTCTGTACAGCATTGACTAATCAGCTCACCAGAATATATAAAAAGAGAAATTTCATCGCTAACATGAATTCAACAAAAAAAAAACATCAAATTAACATAAAATACCGTGCAATACACCATATTTAAAGCACAATATGGTGCCAACCGATGCGAAACCATAGCCTAAATGATTCAGAGATTCAGAGATTCTTGCAAGTTGCAACATTTTAAATAGTTGTGTTGACACAAATTAATAAAACATGCAAGAAAATAATTAATTGGGCGACTTGTTTGTACTTATTCAGATATTTTTTACGGTCATAGTCAATGATTTCGGCTTTAATTTGTCGTTAAATTCGAACTAGGTGGTTGTGTACAAAAGACACGTAGTACATCCAATACAAGTGCTCCAGTGAAGAGCATGCATGTGTAGGATGGGAAGACTTAAATCTGATAAGGGTAAGTGTTATCAGTGTTTCAAGATTTTGTTATCAGCGTCTTTAATTATTGTTGTTGTAGCAGCATGTTTTGTTATTATAGAACTGTTGTTATTATTGTCATTGTAGCAACATGTTTTGCTTTCTTTATACTCTATAATGGTGGCCTGGAATTGCTGTTTTTATTGCTGTTGTAGCAGCATGTTTTGCTATTTTTGTATGCTCTAATCGCAGCCTGTTTGGCACCACTGTGGTCTTTTTATGTTTTCTCTCTGATGTAATCTGATTTATGAACTTCTTTATCCAATTAAAAATAAATTAAAAAAAGTGTTATTCTCTAGTACAAGTGCTCCAATCGAGAAGTAATACTAAATCATATGTCTACCTTATAGACAAATTTTGATTTTTAATTTGTTATAATGTTTATTGAATCTTATAAATTCAAATTTTGTAAAGGAAAAATAAGCTTTTCTCTAAATTTATTATCTATCATTTATATTAGTGATTGCAAATAAATATTTAGATAATAAAATTGAGGGTATATTATTGAAATATTAAATTTTAAATTAGAAAAGTAAATATAAAAGATAGATTATTTAGGTTTAAGAATGATGACAATAAATAAATTTGTTAATCTAAGAAAATCTAAATATTTCAAGACTGAAATGATAGATATATGTCTATACTTTGTCTAAGGATCATAATAGTCATCACCTCTATGAAGGGCCAAATCTATAGGTTTGGTTCATTTCCATGGCCATAGATATAATCTTTAGCCACAAAAGTGATATTGCATAATGCATAGTCCTACCTTTTGGTTCACTTGATTTGCCTCACTAATCTAACTATTAAGGAATGGTGATGCTTATAAACACTTAGAGAAGATCATGGGAATGCAAGGGTGATGATATGCTAGGTTAGCCCCCTAATACAACTAACTTTACAATCAATGAAACATTGAGGGAAACAATCTTTAGACATGCAAATGATGATGTACACTTGAGTTTATTTTAGTACTCCAAATGAACTATTCCTAGCATCCTTCTTTCTTAAATGTGAATATTGCTTGAATGTAATAGTATGATATATAAATGTTATTCAATTCCGTCAAATACAATAAATCATGCAAATATCTATGTAATGTCCCTTCCTATATTTTTCAATAAAAACAATAGATTTGCATATAAACAAAAATCTTCACCAACTAGATTCAAATAGCCATGATTTATAATATATTGGATACTGTGAATAACTAGTTATTCAACACATAAACTTGTACTACACAAATCAAACTTTCAAAATAACTTATAATGATTAAGATCTTATTTCTACAAAAAATAGGACTACTACATGATAGTCATTACAAAGGAAACAACAAAAAATACAATTGTGCAACAAAAAGTGCTCAAATGAAAAACTAAACTTTCCTACAACTCCTTGAATATCGAATGCACTCCCTGAGTGAGAATGACCTCAAGAACCAAAAAAAATTCTTCTTCTAATTCCAACAATCAATGGGATTTCGTCCACTAATCATAGTCTCCTATGGGTTTTCATCCACAAAAGATTTCTTGAACACAAAGTGTCGACAAGATGTCATAACATAAAATGGATCCTTACAATTGAAATGATTTCCTAGTGTTATATGCTACCCACCCAAAACAAAAAACTAGTTGGCCTAGACCCAAATAGGCACCAAGGCTCAAATTTGGATTCTACAAATTACATCTCAAGTCAAACTTATAGAATTCCCCATCAGAGGTTCAAAGTTTCTTCTTACTTTCAACTTGGCACAGGTTAGGTGGTAGCTTTGACCTCCAATCCTTGATGTTCACTAAGTTTTCTCCATCCTTTTTCTCCAACATGGGTCAAGCGATATCAGTGAACCCTAATCCCCAAAAGCCCTCTAACATGCATTGGGAAACAACTCCAATCCTTGACATTTGACAACTCTCCTACATGATTCAAGCCAAAATTTTGATCTCCAATCTCCAATGTCTCCTTGACATGAGTCAAGCGGTAGTCTCAATCCCAATCTCTAACATCTCTAGCTAGGAAAGAATTCTTTCAACTAATTAGAAACAACCATAAGCCCTGACCTCTAATAGATCCTTGTCATGGATCAAATAGTAGCTCTAATCCCTGAACTTTGATGACTCCTTGAGTGAATAGTCTTTCTTTTGATTTTGAAAAAGGTACATGACAAGTCCTCCCTCCCCAAGATTGCTTGTCCTCAAGCAATGCATATTGGGATACTCAAGTATCTTAGTGTAATGTCATAAAATTGTATCCCTTGTAATTTCACATACATTCTTGTATCCACTTTAGTGTCCACTCCCTTAGTAGTTGTTTAGGCTCATTTTAGCCCTTGCATCAGCCTTTTCCCCCTCTCAGAATGCTCAAGACCCCTTTTTAGTAGCTACCTTCACAGGTCAGCTTTGTGTCAAACCTGGTGCTTTTCTTGTTCTCATCCTTTTGTAGTGTGATGTGTCTAGACACTAGCACACCATTGTAGATGTTTACGTGTTCCACTAGTGTCCTGTGACATTTTGACATTCAAACAATTATTTCTAAGTTCCTTTCCACTTGTCAATTACTTTTTTCAATGGTAACAACCCGAAATACCTTGTAACATCTTGGGAACCTTCTTTTCCCTCCTATTCTCCTTTTAAAAGTGGTCTTTTCAATCCATTTTGGTCTTCTTGGGTTCTATCTTGAACTCTCTTCTCCTTTCTTGGACTTTCTCTCTCTTTTCTCACTCTCTCAAACTTGCACAACTCTCCACAACTTGCTACAACAACACTCTCTAAAGCTCTTACAACACTCTTTGCAACTCTCTTGGCTCTCATAGCTCTATCCCTCTCCTTGGATTCCTCCATGATGGGAGAGCATTGAATACCAAGCCAATTACCTATTGTGAGGTATGTGGCGATCATGATAGGTCACAGTATTTACTTTACCAACAGAGGAAATTTGGTGTCTACAACTGCAATCTATGTTACACATGATATGGTGGTGAATGGAAAATACTACGATTTGTGTGAGTTTCCCAGGAAACAACTTATGGAGAACTTGAGCCAGACTAAGACAAAGAAATATCCATTCAAGTTTGGAACCTTGATAGTCTCTTTACTATTTTACTTTCTGAGAGAGCTACCTAGGAGGAAAAACATGGTATGGGATACTAGCAAACTGGTAGCACATCAAATCTTTGATTACTTGAGAAATATTGGAGATTTCAAGGCACAGGGTGATGTTCTGATTGCATTTTTCATGGTTTTTCAAAATAACATGCATGATAGAAATAGAATTCCAAAGATTTTAGTAGTTAAATATGTGAATGTTATAACTTTCTTGGTATCCACTGATGAGTACATTATAGAGGAAATAAAACCTAGGACTCTATGGATAGAGCCTCTAGGGTACAATATTGATGAACAAATGGTTGGGTGTCTCATTAAGATACTGCTAAATAGCCCCAAGGATCCCACATAGCCTCAACATGGTACATACAAAGACAAGTCAACTAAAGTGTTATTGGAAACTTTTGCACCTCAAAGAGCAAAAAGGGTAAATAAAAATGTTGAAGAATATTTTAAATTGCATACACTTTCTAAGGATGATGTTCATCTAGGTTAAGGGAAGTTGCAGTAGAGAAGAAGGCCAAAGTAGTTGAAGTGCCCTTCGGACCTAGAAAATCAGGAATATCATCTTCCACTACTACCTCTGCAGCACCTGGTGCAACTATAGTAGTAAAAGAAAAGAAGGTAGAACACAGTGCTCTAGTAGCAATTAATGTATCTGCTTCCACCAAAACCAACACCTGAGCTTCTAAGAGGAAGAATATACCCCCTGTTACACCTTCTACCCCCTTCGAAGAAATAATAAAACAAAAGGAAAGTAGAAAAAGGAACCTAAGTGATTTTGTGCAAGAGGAGATTGACCTTGGCTTGCGAGAAGAAAGACAGTTGAAAATTAATAGAAGAAGCAATGTCTCCACCAGCAATGAAGATACACCACAAATTGTTGGAACATAAAATGTTGTGGACTCATCTGATGAAGAGGATATGGAGGAAGAAAATAATTCTTTCGCAATTCATGTGCATGAGAAGAAGGGTGAAAAAGGCACATCAGAGCCTATAGAGTAAAAGCCCCACTCTCCTCTAGTAAGAGACCACTCACCTTTGAAATTGGAGCCTCTAGTAAATAATATGATAGAATTTGATGATTTTCTAGCTACTGCTAAATTGTTTGATGAGGCTAATGAAGAGGATACGAAAACAATTATAAATTTTTTTATTCAATACATGATTATTTTTTATAAGAGTATGGAAGATATAAGAAAGGTGACTGACAATGTATGGAAAGCTTTAGTACAAAGAAGGCATGAAGTTGTAAATATTGATGACAAGATTAAGTCTGATGCCTTGAACACATATGGATCCTCTCTCTTTAAGGATGATACTACTACCCTATTAACAAAATATTCTAAGAGGTTCAAAGTTAAACAGAGAGACACCATTCTCATGACAAGAGAAAAAGGTAGCACGGAAAGGGTTGAAGCTAGAAACTTTTGCCACAGTGAAAGACATGGCTGAGAAAATTGGGATGAGTGTTGTTTCTTCATCTCATACAACTCAAGTACAGGAGCTTGATAAAGTCAAAATCATTGACTTAGAAGAAGTGATTCCCCCTACTACCAGTTTACCTATTTTCAAAGAAGTAAAGACATCACATTTGGATAAGGTTGATGATATGCATGCTTCTTTGGATACATCTGCTCCTTTGAAAGACACAAAGGATACAACTAGGGAACATACTGAAGATCATTATAACAATGATACCAATGACAATCCACAAGAACATCATGAGAATACCAAAAAAAATGGTGAAGAAGATTAAAATTATGGAGAAAGAAAGCAAAGATGGAAAGAGTGATGATAGAAAGGATGATGAGGACAAGAAGGAGAAAGAAAATAAAGGCAAACCATCAGAAAATCTCTTCAAAGAGGAAGAAGAGGAATCTCTAAAGACAAGGAAGAAAGATAGGTTGGATGAAGTGAAGAAGAATCTCTAAAGACAATTGAGCCATCAAAGCCATCCAGAGAATCATCTGGAAGTACTCTTAAGGGTCTTTTGTCAAGGAAAGTTAGGATTCAACCTGTGCTTCCACCTCAGCTAATTCAACTCCCATCACATCCAAGCTATGTGGATCTGAGTAAGATAACACTAGTTTAGAGGATAGAGACTTGTACTACTTTTCTTGACTCTACTAAAAAGGAAATTATTCAAACTCATCAAAAAGGGACTAAATTGATAAATGATGCCATCAAGGCTTTGCAGGATACAACTCCCAGTGCTACAATTGATGACTCCTTAGCTCCTATTAAGAACCTAAAGTTCTTGGTTGATTCACTCAAAGAATATACCTCTAGTTTAAAGGAGAAAATAGTAAAAGAGGTTGATTCAAGGGTTTTGGAGAAAATATTATTGGTACTACAAGATAAATATGTAACCACACACAATATGGCATTGCAATGTTTAAAAGAGACAAAGGAATGTGAAGAGGAAGCTCAAATTTATTGTTTGTTTATTGCATGTGGTGGTCAGATGCCACTTGAAGTATCAAAGACTTAATGGACTCAATAGAGTCACAACTTGTAAATTCCTCTAAAGCCTACAACATTGCAGACAGAGATTATGCCTCCTAGACTTCCATTTCAGACCTACATAACAAGTTTTTCACCTTACAAAGGAAAAAAGAGGATGTAATAAGGTGGTTTGGACAACTTGGAGATCTAGTGAAGTCCAAACATATTTCAGTTTCAAGTGCCTTGGTGGATGCAAAAAAAATGACAAGATAAATCTTAATCCATCCACTCTGGAAGAAGGTGAAGAGAGCTTAGTAGAGCTAGAATCATTGCACAAAGCACTTTTCAGAGTGAAGGGGATCTGGGATGATTGAAAACTTGCTTGGGAAGCCATTCTCAAGGAATTAGAAGGTGCCTCCAGTTCTGGTTAAATTTTATTTTCTCTTTTGTTATTTCAGTTTATTTTGCAAATTTATCTCTACCACACCCTTTGTCCTTCGTGTCAAAGCAGGGAGAAGTTTTGGTGTGGGAGAAATTATGAGAAGTTTTGAAGTTTTAGAGAAGTTGTGATGTATATTTGAAAGGGGGAGTTTGCACAGTTTGGGTTTACAATTTTGAACATAGTTTTTGAAGATCCATTTTTGGCACATGTTGCCATCAATGAAAAAGCAGGAGATTGTTGGAAGAATGAAGATGAACCCCTTCAATGTGTTTTCATTGATGCCAACATCGTTTGGCGATAGTTTTGTCTTATCTAGTAAATAGTGTTTTTGTTACTTTGATTTGGTAATTTGGTTCGGAATTGCTCATAGTAGAAGATTGCAATGTATGGTTTCATTATGTTATTCAGGACTATTAAACACATCTATGAACAATTTTTTAGCATTTTTGGTTGAATGGGCTGAAAGATAAAAATGAAAAAAGTTCGGCATATAGTTTCCTACTCAAGAATTGTGCATATCATCAAGTCTTCTCCAGGCTGACATGAACAAGTGGCATGAAGATTGATATGTTGTGTAAATTTCAAAGAGATCCTTTCTAGGTCCATCTCAACCTAAAATTATGCCTTGCACATTTTGGTTTGAGCACGAAAGGAACTTTGATTCAATTTTTGATCTGACAAGCTATTTTTGAATTAAGTATGTGTACATCTAATTAGGCTGACCTAATTGATGTGTGAAGATGCAATAGTATATATATATGGGTATGTGCAGGATCATCATGGAAAAATAGGCCTTAAATGGCAAAAAAATTAGAAAAATTACAGTTAGGCAACTTGACATAAAAATTTGAATAAGTTATCTATATTATTTCAAAAATATGTAAGAATAGAATTTGTAGAAAATTTAATGTAGTTTCTAAACTACTAGGTTTATTTAGAAAATCAAAAAATCTATTTGGTGAAAATTTGAAATTTCAATGTAGTAGTACTTAAATTTGGGAAAAATAAGTAGGTTAATCATCTAACCACCCTAACCACAATAAAATGATAAATTTTTTTATAATATTTTATAAATAGTAGATGAGTCATGTCGATGTGATGCATATTTTGTGCAATTTGTTTCCAATTAAATAACTAATTATGAATTTTTATTACAACTTTTAAAAATATAAAAACTGTATGTCAACCACACTGCTTGAGTCAAAACTTCATGAAATTCAATTTTTCTTTTTTAATCCTATAGTATGTGAAGCATAGAATGTGGCATAGAATGTGACTCTCATGTTTTGGATTCAAAAAATGTGATACTATTTGAAAGCTATAGATGTTTTTCAATCGACCTATCAATCAGGGACTTTAGTCATAATTGAAATAGAAAATGAATAATAATTATTTATTAAATTCAAAGTGAAGCATAATTTATATTAGTGGAAATATGAGAATATCCTTTACAAACCATTTTCATTTCATCAATTTTGGGTAAAAAAAAAGTCGTCAACCACATACCCTACAAATACCCATCATATTGCCACTTTTTGGCCCACCATGATCCTGCACATACCCATATGAAACACTTTTGTATTGAAGATATGAGATATACGTGATGTGCGACAAATGATGATGTGTGATAGTGTGCGAACTTATATGTATGAGTTTTGTATCAAGGTAGAATTGTAGTATATGTTGTACGACTGCAAACCAGTGCAGTTTTTTGCATTTCAGAGCTTAATTGGATTTGAATTTAGCACATGAAAGGTGTATTCTATTAGTTTTTTTTGCAATGAGCCACACTCCATTTTGTAATCATTTTAGGCTGTGAGTCTTCAAGGATAGTGTTTCTTGGCAGTGTGCCCTTGTAATATCTTATAACCAGTTATAATATATTGTGAGCTAATCCTCACTGTGATTTTTCCTATTTTGGGTTTTCCACGTAAAGATCTAGGTGTTTATATGTTATTTGGTGTTATGATCTCTTTCATGTCTTTACTTACAATTGCAGTTAGATGTGCTTTAATGTTTGGATGGTTTATAGTTGAATTGTTTAATAGAAAATGATTCACCCCCCTCTCAATATTCTGGGTGTTCAACATTTGGTATGTCACTTTTGACAAGAACCCCACAAATAGAATGAAATATTTTAGGAGATGGGTTAGCTAGAGTCACATAAATGACTGGTCTCTTAGGATTTTGAGGGGTATCAAGGACTACAACTACATTTACAGACTCTTCAACTTGTAAAGAAGTTTGTGATGAAGAAGTTTGTTTAACGAATATTTGAGTAGAAGGAGATTCTTCTAAGAAATCATCTAGAGCATCATCCAACATATCAAAATATTATTTAGAAAAATCATTATCAAAAGCATTAAAGTTTTGAAGAAAAGATCTAACCTGATTTCATTCACGTCAGGTTCACCAAAATGTAAAGGAGGGGATTCACTACCCTCAAGATGGTAGGGTCTCAAGGAGAAAATAGCCCTTGATTACCTCGAGGATCAAAGCTCGAGTGATGAGATAAAGATTGAAGAATATTTACACAAATTTAATCAAATAACGTTAAACTACTAATGACAAGAAAGATAAAATCACTTAATTATAGAGATAAACAACATAATTAAAATTTCTAGTATATTGAAATAGAAAGATCATAAGACACAAATTTTACCCTCAAGAGGCTTAAGCCTTAGTTATGGATGACAACATGCCATGGGGACGTATGCACCTTGCACTATCGTCTCTGGTAGAATAAAGAATAAAACCCTTGTATCTGAAGCATCTAGCTTGTCAAACCTATACATCTACACACAAACAAGACAAGAAAAATGTTGGAGGAAGTTTCCTATTTTGCCTTAGTCAAACCCCTGTTTTGGTGTTTCCACCTCCATGGGTAGCCAAATAGATAGAGATAGACAAAAATATATAAATCAAAATATGTGTGATAGAAACAAACCCCACAAAGGAGGAGAACCCCTATCAAGATAATAAATATGTGCAATAGAATCAAACCTTGCAAGAAGGAGAACCCCTATTACAAATAAAGTAGATGAGATCAAATAGATACTAGCAATCGCACCTTGATGTGCAATGTGTATGCCGAAGAGGTGTGGAAGGTCAATTAGGGAAAAATATAGTTTTTTTTTTTGCATACATTTGTGTAATACATGAGATCAATTGATAGGTCATTTTAAAATTATTATTATTAGTATTATTATTATTATTATTATTAATTTTATTTTATATTATTTTTTATTTTATGTAGTACATATAGTTTTTATAAATTAATTTTATTTGATTAATATAGAAATAAATAAATAAAATTAATTATAATAATTTCATATTTATATTTAATATTTTGTATTAAAGAATATAATATTTATTATTATTATTTATTTTATTTTATTTTATGTAGTACATATATTTTTATTTTTCCTAATCTATCGAAAGATCACTTAAATTATGATATTTTTTATAAATTAATTTAATTTGATTAATATAATTATATATAATTTAATCTCTATTATATAAAATATACAATATATTAATTATATTTTTTATTAATCAAGAATATAATAAAAATATAATAATTAATAATTAATAATTATAAAAAAATTATGTATATATTTAATAATTTTGTTAAAAATATAATATATAATAATAATAATAATAATAATAATAATAATAAATAATATAATTACATATTTACAATTATTTTTTATTATATAAAATTTTTAATTTACATTATATTAATTATGCTAATATACACTTTACTACGTAGGGTAAAGGATGCAATAATGTTAAAACCTAAATGTGCTCAGTATTAGGATCTTGGCCGTAATTTTCATTTTTTTACTATAACCTTTAAAAAAACACCCTTTCTTAAAGAGAAAAACTAATTGACGTAATTAACCTAGATTTATATTAAGAAAAATATTAACCTTTTACAATATTCTTATCAAATATGAGTGTTTATCTATAAAACATATTGTTCAAATATTACTTTTCTAAGCCAGCGAAATGCTCCGCACATACAGAAGATGAAAGAGAGACACATAGATAAGCACAAAAACCCTCGCCGAACCCTTATTTTGAGGTTGCAACTCACCAAACTGAAGTAGTCAAAGGCCAATACCTTTGGAGGAGTGGAAACCAATATCGGTGGCAGTAAAAGGTGGATATTTAAATTATGAACGGTTGAGATTCAATGAAGCACCTTGCCAGGCTTCTCAAGTAATTTCGTTCGTTCATGTGAAAATGAGTTCGTATAACTCATATAGGACACACCTTCAGTGTAAATATCAAATAGACAAGACAAGAAGACAAGAGAACATAACCATCAGCCTATGGCTCCCATCTTAGCTTGATAAACATGATAAACTTGCATGCAATAGAGCCTTGACTGCTTCTTGAGGAAGAAATTTAGCAAAGATTTTCTATGAAGAATGAGAGATCAAGGAGTGAAAAGAATAAAATAGAATGAAGAATGGGAGTGAAAAATGGATTTTTGTGAGGTTGCATGGGAAAGAGGAGTTGTTAAATCTACGTTTCTACCACAATGACACATGCCATAGGCAAAGGACATAAAATATTCTCATTTAAGTCTCAAAAAATTTAGGGACACTAGTGCATCATGGATATGTCTACACATCGCATAAGTGTCCTACTCAAAACTTTGCAAGAATGAGGAATTCAGGGTATTAGTGCTTCATCATTGTTTCCTATGAAGTTGGATTCGTGAAATCCCAACTTAAATAGGTTTTTGTCATAAATTTTGTGGGCTAGATGCGCAAGTGTGAAATTTCCACAAGGTGCAATTTTATGGCACTATAGTTGTGAACCACCAAAACCTTGCCATCACTTCAGATCCAAACAAATAAACTTAAATCAAACTTCAAGAAAAACTACCACTTATTGCAGATAGACATTTTTATGCTCTAATACAAAATGAAGAGTTTTAAAGATTGATATATGGGTGATCCCACAATACTAGTTTACAATTTGGCCAAACTGGACATTGAACTAATTTTTTCCAACTAAATCTTCACTTCTGGACACCTATAGCGGCTAAACTATGAGGAATTTGAAGGTGATGCAAACTATTGATTTGTGAAATTTTTTCTATAGATTCTAAATTTATTTATTTTTAATTTCTAGAATCAAATTACACTTCTTTTTCCATCTCCTTCGAAAACTAGTTTTTTCAGTAAACACCATTTTTAAGGAGTGACGCTCACTGTATAACACATAACTTTTTTTCCATGAAGGATAAAATTCTAATTTTTTTGAATTTAGATTTCTGACTACGATATCTAGTGCTTCTAATTGGTTTCATAGTGTTTTATTGACTATTTTTTCCTTAATCAAGTTTCAAAGTCAAACTAATTACAATTCAGAAATAGGTGGACTGTATAACACATAACTTTTTTTGTATGTATCGAACTTCAATTTTTATGTTTTTTGGATCAAGGACTTCAATATTTGGTGCACTCATATTTTTCAAAAAAAAAAGGTATAATCTTCTATTTTTCCACATGTGCAGAACAGGGAGCTTGATTTTCAATGAAAAACCTACATTCACAAGAAATAAAAAATAAATATAATAATTTAATTTAATTTACTTAAAATTATACATTTTGGGAAGCTTTATAATAAAGACTACATACTTACAAAAAATAAATTTTAAATGAGTACATTTGATTCCCCAAAAGGTAAATCAAAAGTGGTTTTTTATCAACATTTTGATAGGTATAAAGGAGACTCCATTATAGGTATGGTTTAAAAATAGCGGGGTTCTATCCAAAGGGGTTTGATCTAAGGTAGTTTGATCAAACCCTCTTCAATTGAAATGCTTTAAATGGAACTTTTTAGGGCTTAAATCATTATATTTTCTAAAAATATGTGATTTCAACAAAAATCAAAATCTCTCAGAAATTGTAAACCAAATTTGTGGGATCACCCATATTTTATTTGATGATCACCAATACATATATACAAGCACAGAGGAAATAGTTGAATAAATAGATTAATTGCATCTTCAACTACATTCACCCACTTCCAGTATAACAATGTAATATAACTAATTATGCTAACAAAATGTATCTTTGGAGATACTTTTAATAGTCACAATTTATACATCCTTTCATGGTGGTTGTTTTCATAACCTCTTACATTTCCACACATAATATTTCATGCATTATATTCCTTACATGATTGTATCACTCATATCTTTACATTGAACCATGATTAAGGATTGAATAAATAATTTTTCTCATATTTTTAATAAATTTTAGCAAGTCATTAGTTTTTATCTCCCTCGCTTTCCTTCTTTCATTTTTTTTTTTTTTTCCCTTCTACCTTTTGCACTTTTTTAAATATTAGTTAGAATAAGTTCTAATTAATTTTAGTTTTATTATTATCTTTTATTTCTTGACCTAAACTTATCTTATGACCACCTATTTACTTTCCTACTAAGCCCCTTCTTAATGTTGGAGAATGTCAAGATCAAGAGGATGAAACAAACTTCCACAAATGAGCAAAATAAGCAAAATAGCATGTTTATCAATATAAAATGAAGAGTGTACTATAAACAATTAATGGGAAAAAAAGTAGTTAGTAGAAAAAGTTGAATGCCAAAAAGGGAAATAATGGCGGAGTGAAGGTGATGAAGAAGAAAAAAACAAAACTCTCACCATAACAACATTTGGGCTTAAGTGTCACACACTAAGCTCTGACCGGTCAATACTTTTCTAACCTTTTACCTTTTCCGTTTTCTTTTCACCGTCACCGTTGGAGTGAGATGTTTTTGTCCTGCAGCATTGTCGCATCATTATCAGAGTACTATCAGCCAGGCCGAGCAGGAGATAGCCGCTAACTTCATAATTTATAAATAATTTAGGTTTTACAATAAGTTTATTTTTAATATTAAAGATGATAGTTAATTAAATAATAAAAATAATTGATCTTTATTGTTATATAAATTCTTATTTATATAAAATATCTAACATTTATTTATTCTTGTATTTACTCATTCTTCAATATTGTATCAAAATGGAGTTTATTTTTATTCCCTAGAAAATCTTTTAATCAATTTATTTCTTCAACTTTATTAAAACTCCTATAACATTTTTAATTGATAGTTACACGCTTTGTGAGTATAATAATGGATTTAAACCTTACAAGTATAATATTCATAATAATAATTTACATTGAACCATGGATTAAATTTATATTAAAGGGTTGAGTAAAAGATTTGATATTGCATTTCTTAGTAGTTAAATTTTCAAAGAATTTTTATAGATTAAAATATTACATATTGTTATTTCCTTTATGTAATATTTTAGAGTGTATTTGCATTATTGACTGTTGTATAGATTTATCAAAAAAATAACTCTATTATAAATAAATTTAATATTTATTTGAATTTGAATTTGAAATATACATTTTAAATTAAATTTATATCTAACCAATTCAACATTAAAAATATGATAATGGATTAAAACCTTAATAGTATAATTAATTTACAAGCCTTAAATATCTTAATGAGTTACCTTAATATAGTATATCCATTAATATTATGGTATCCAACATTTAACAATATTGGTTATACTAATGGTGTCATACTATAGTAAATTAATGGATTAAATATTTAATAGAATTATTGTAAGGTTATTATTTTTATTTATTGTTAAGGCTATTATTGTATAGATTTAGTATTGAATAGATTTTAATAATTTTAAATAAATGTTGGATATTTTATATAAATAATAGTTTATGTGGGATTAATTAATAGTTAGTTTTGGAAATATGTTTTTGATAAAAAGTAAGGTAATGTTTCAAGGTATTTTAATGGTTGTATAAAACCATATTCTATGTGTCTATTAAAGGGTTGAGTACAAGATTTGACATTGCATTCCTCAATGGTTAAATTTTCAAAGAATTTTTATAGATTAAAATATTACATATTGTTATTTGCTTTATGTATTATTTTAGATTGTATTTACATTATTGGTTATTGTATAGATTTATCAAAAAAAAAATCTCTATAAATAAATTTAATATTTTTTTTAATTTGAATTTGAAATAGATATTTTTCATTAAATTTATATCTAACACGTCAATGTATTAGGATCCAACATTAAAAATACAATAATGGATTAAAAACTTAAAAGTATAATTAATTTACAAGCCTTAAATACCTTAATGGATTACCTTAATATAGTATATCCATTACTATTACATAGAAGATGGTATCCAACATTTAACAATATTGGTTATCCTAATGGTGGCATACTATAATAAATTAATGGATTAAATATTTAATAGAATTATTGTAAGGTTATTATATAGATTTTGGTATTTAATAAATTTTAATAACTTTAAATAAATATTGGATATTTTATATAAATAATAGTTTATATGGGGTTAATTAATAGTTATTTTTGGAATTATGTTTTTGATAAAAAAAATTAAGGTAATGTTTCAAGGTATTTTAATGATTGTATATAACCATCTTCTATGTGTCTATAAAAGGGTTGGGTAAAAGATTTGATATTGCTTTTCTCAATGATTAAATTTCAAAAAAAAAATTATAGATTAAAATATTGCATATTGTTATTTGCTTTATATTGTATTATTTTAGAGTGTATTTGCACTATTGACTATTGCATAGATTTATAAAAAAAAAGTTCAATAAATAAATTTAATATTGGTTATCCTAAAGGTTTCATACTATAGTAAATTAATGGATTAAATATTGACTATTGTATAGATTTATAAAAAAAAATTCAATAAATAAATTTAATATTGGTTATCCTAAAGGTGTCATACTATAGTAAATTAATGGATTAAATATTTAATAGTATTATTGTAAGGTTATTATTTTTATTTATGTTATTATTGTATAGATTTAGTATTTAATAAATTTTAATAATTTTAAATCAATGTTAGATATTTTATATAAATAATAGTCTATATGGGTTAATTAATGGTTAGTTTTGGAAAAAAAAATTGATAAAAAGTAAGGTAATGTTTCAAGGTATTTTAATGATTTTATAAAACCATCTTATATTTTTCTATAAAATGTTTGAGTAAAATATTATTAAATTTCCAAAGAATTTTTATAGATTAAAATGTTACATATTGTTGTTTACTTTATGTATTATTTTAGAGTGTATTTGCATTATTGAGTATTGTATAGATTTATCAAAAAAAACTCTATAAATAAAATTAATATTTTTTTAATTTGAATTTGAATAAATATTTGAATTAAATTTATATTTAACTAGTCAAGATCAACATTAAAAATATGATAATGGATTAAAACCTTAATACTTAGTGGAGATTGACAGGGGTGTGTAATGCCCTTGCTTTGTACTTTTTTTTTTAATTTGAATAAATTTTTACCCCTCTTTTAGTTTAAATCTATATAATAATAACCTTAAAAATAAATAAAAATAGTAACATTACAATAATTCTATTAAATATTGTATAACCAATATTGTTAAATGTTGGATACCATCTTCTATGTAATATTAATGGATGTACTATATTAAGATAATCCATTAAGGTATTTAAGGCTTGTAAATTAATTATACTATTAAGTTTTTAATCCATGATCATATTTTAATTAAATTAAATTTAAAATATTCTTTCAAATTCAGATTAAAAAAATATTAAATTTATTTATAGAGTTATTTTTGGATAAATCTATACAATAGTCAATAATGCAAATACACTATAAAATAATACATAAAGAAAATAACAATATGTAATATTTTAATCTATAAAAAATCTTTGAAAATTTAACCATTGAGGAATGCAATATCAAATCTTTTACTCAACCCTTTAATACACACATAGAAAATGGTTTTATACAAGCATTAAAATAGGTTGAAACATTACCTTACTTTTTGTAAAAAAAAAACAGAATTCCAAATATTACATATTAATTAACCTCATATAAAGTGTTATTTATATAAAATATCCAACATTTATTTAAAATTATTAAAATCTATTAAATACTAAATCTATAAAATAATAACCTTACAATAATTCTATTAAATATTTACTCCATTAATTTATTATAGTATGACACCATTAGTATAACCAATATTGTTAAATGTTGGATACTATTGTCTATGGAATATTAATGGATATACTATATTAAGGTAATCCATTAAAGTATTTAAAGCTTGTAAATTAAGTATACTATTAAGTTTTTAATCTATTATCATATTTTTAATGTTGGATCCCAATACATTGACTGATTAGATATAAATTTAATTAAAAATATCTATTTCAAATTCAAATTCAAATAAATATTAAATTTATTTATAGAGTTATTTTTTGATAAATATATACAATATTCCATACAAATACACTCTAAAATTATACATAAAGAAAATAACAATATATAATATTTTAATTTATTAAAATTCTTTGAAAATTTAACTACCAAGGAATGCAATATCAAATTTTTTAATCAACTCTTTAATATAAATTTAATCCATGGTTCAATGTAAATTCTTATTACAATATTATACGGTTAAATTTTTAATCCATTATTATACTTAGAAAACCTTTAATTATCATTAAAAAACTAAAGATGTTATTGGAGTTTAATAAAGTTAAAGGAATAAATTGATTAAAAGATATTCTAAGAAATAAAAATAAACTCCATTTTGATAAACTATTAAAAGATGAGTAAATATAAGAATAAAGAAATGTTAGATATTTTATATAAATAAGAGTTTATATAACAATAAAGATCAATTATTTTTATTATTTAATTAACCGTCATCTTTAATATTAAGAATAAACTTATTGTAGAATTTTATAAATTATGAAGGCAGTGGCTAATGTAACTAATTATGAAGGCAGCGGCTATCTATTGCTCGGCCTTGCTGATCGTGCACATACTTCGACAATGATGTGACACTACTGCAGGACAAACGCATCTCACTCCAGCATCTCACTTCAACGGTGACGGTGAAAAGAAAACGGAAAATGGAAAAGGTTAAAAATATTGACCGGTCAGAGCTTAGTGTGTGACACTTAAGCCCAGCCGCATATTCCGGATTACACCAAACTCCATAAATCTTTAAAACTAAAATCGACAATAACTAGTGTTGATTTTAAAATCGATTTACAATTGCTTGATATCAACTCTCTACCTCTCAAGTTTATTCAAATTTGAAAACAAAAAAATAACGTTATTTTTGTTTCTTGAAAGTTACATTACATATCAGGCAACTTTAATGCCTCTCGAACTTCCAACTCTTCATCTTCACAACCACATTCTCTGGTTCTCTGCACCTCCATGCTTCGCCTCCTTTCTATCTGCGCGCGTTGAATCCTTACATTGGCCTTTACTTTAGTTCGATACAAATCCCATACGTTCACTGCACTCCGCGTTCCTATCTCAACGTAGCCTTCTTCCTTAGTCTTTCAAATCTGCACCCTATATGTCTCCATTCGATAGCTAAAGCAAGCAATAACTTCTTTTACCCGCCTTTCTACCCTCCTTGTGTGGTCTCTTCCAATCTCTTAAACACTGGTATCCTAAATTCAATTTACTGCCTTCACACTTCCTTGGAATCTACCACAATGTGCTTCCAATCCAATCGCATTCCACTCCATCTTTTATTTGCATTTAAAATTGCTGATTCTTCCTCTTTCAAAAATGGTTCTTCTCCCACATGCGTCCATATTTATTCATTTCTCTGTTTTTATCTTCAGTGCTCTTCCCTCTTGGTCACGCCCCCACTCTCATGCATCTTCTCTGGTCGACTCCCATCTTCCCATCGCGCCATTTCCTCTTTGTTTCTACATTGTTTAATTGTCTTTGAATTTAATCGACTCCAACAAATTCACGTTTCTGTGCAGTCCCTTCGCTTCTCTCCTTTGGCATTAACGTGTGGGCACCTCTCCATGCCTCCAAATTTGCGGTTCTGTTATCTTCATTTCGATTCACATTGGTTTTATGGCCTGGCCTCATTAGAATGTTTGCCTCTGGTTGAGGCCGCGGCCCTCCATTCCCTTGGCTGCGCAGAGGTTAATTCCTGGCGTGCTTCTTACCTACGCAGCCCCCCTTCTATTCTTCCCACTGCCTCCTCTCTCTTAACATACAATATGCTTAAACAATGCCCCTTCGTAGAAATTGGAAAGTGAAACGTCCAAGCTGCAAATACTTGAATCGACCCAATATAACATCAATTTCCCATCCCTCCATCCCTTTGTCTTCAATGTTAAACCGATATACATAAGATTTGAAGTGCTTTATTTGCTTCAATCTTGGTGGGATACGAAAAGAAATAACTGATTAAATAAACTCATGAATAGAAATGAGTAAATATTATGCAGTTTCAACATCCATCGCAAAAGACCCAATGTACTGTCTTATGAAGCAAACCCATAACTCTCAATTAGACACATGTCAATCAAGGAAATATCATTCTCTAAATGGTGTACATTGCATTCATCTTTCCAAATGAGTGTAATGTGGTTTATCTAATACCAAGAGTTCATATTCTATCAATAAGAAGACTTTTCATGAAACCTTACCAAAATTTTGAAACTATCATTTTTTTTGGTGATGTTGATTGCACTCCGCCCAGGATGCTCTTGCATCAGAAGGGGCCACGATTCAAGAGTATGAAGGAATATTTGACCACATAATAAGGAGGTCATTGTAAGTGTTTGATTGTGTTTAGGTATGTAACACTAGGTGGGCCACCAATGATGAATTTTATTCCACAAAGAAGCCAAATCGCTTGATAATCTAAATATTTTGATGGATATATGATTGTAGAAGGTGCTAAATGGATTGTTGGGTTGTGTGGAGGGTCAAGGATGGTGACTATTGGGAATTGACTATGATGCCAAAACTAAAGTCACTAGTGGGAGGTCACCCAAGTGATTAGTAATGCCACATAGCAATAGAAATTATGTGGGAGATTAGAACAAGTTGATCCTTGTGAAAGGCTATTGAAACCTTCAAAGTGCAATAGAGAATACCTTCAAACTTCTTACTTCATTTCAATGCATAAAGACTCGAGTCACGACTTATGTTCCTCTATCCATGCCTGCAAATTTGCTCAAGAGGGGGCTCTTGAATATGGATTGGAGGAATTGCAAATCTAGAGTCAGTTTAGGAGGCACAATAACATGTTGGTAATGCAACTATCGAATAGAGGAATTTTAATGATTGTAGGTCACACATGAGGATTCATGACGCGAGAGTGAATGTAAAAAAAAAGAGCATTGAGCTACCTTGGATGTCACCTATGTTAGAGGTTAGGCACATAATTGGTAGCAAAGTCATGGGCATAGATGCCACATGTGCCTTTAGAGGTAAAAATGTGATACCAATCAATCTGCATTATGTTTCTATGCTTCAATATCCGCTTTCCTCTATCAATGCGCCAATCATAAAATAGGTATAAAGGCCTAAAATTTTGAAAAAAATGAAAAATTATCAAAATTAACAAAAATATATTTTTTATTCATTTCTCAAGCCTTCTAGATGCAATGGTAGTGTTTGTATGGCTCCATGACACTCTATTGATAAGGCTATGTGTGAGAGTCACATCGATGTGGGAATGAATGTGCTCTCATGGCTCTTATACTATGTTGGAGAATTCCAAGATAAAGGGTATGAAACAAACTTCCATAAGTCAAAAAAAAAAAACCACAATAGTATGTCTATGAATATACAAATGAACAGTGTGTAAATATGATGATCAAACCTTGCATATATAAACAAGGATGAGGAGGTGAAAAAGGAATACAAATCTAACTACCCCTCTTAAGATGGAACATTTATGAGCTCACTTGACAAGTGTGTGAAACATTTTCAATAGGCGTCTCAAGTGATGAGGACACATGTCTCAATGTTATGAAGTGAAAAAAAATCAAAAGAAACCTAAGTAAACTTAAGCTATGAGTGTAAAATAGTCAATCATATAAAGGTGATTAACTAACTAGGTAAATAATGACTTTATTTGTAGTAACACTTAAAAAATCTCATTTGTCATTGTTCTATCCAAGTGTATCCATGAATTAGTACCCTTGGGAAATTAGGAAGGATTTTTAGTTTCCTCTCAAGAGAGGACTTATTTTTTCACCTCTTGGGGTTGGTAATACTTGTTTGTGGCTATTATTTTAGCGCTACAAGGTTTTTTCTCATGATTGTGTCATTTTTTCTATTAAAAGAATGACTCTAAAAGGAGGGAAAATGGTGGAATCCCATTCATTTTATATAAGCTCCAAATTTCTTCCAAGTTAACTTAATTTTTCAAATATCTAATCCTTTTTTTCTCCTTAAACTTCATATGATTCAATTCATCACATCTTCATCTCACTACATGGCTACAAATCCACCACTTTGTTAGGAAGCTATAGCCCCTTGAACTTTATCAAACCCAAACACCATTTACAACTCCATAGGTTATATAAATATTAATAATTTATATACATTTAGTTAAGATTAGACACATTCATGTATAATATTAAGAAAATAGAATCAACTATCATCAATGGTGGAATGAATAAGATCTAAAGTGGTGGCCTTATACATGAGAATCAGTGGAAAAGTGCTAGTTAATTCCCATAACTATGTAAAAAAAATCACTTGATGGAATCATTCCATCATTGAAAATATCCAATCCCATTAAGGGTACATGGCTCTAAGTTTCAAATGTATTAGATATATGCCAAAGTAAGTTGATGAATTAGTAGTGAAGCATTGAGGAAAATTATAATTTTTTACCTTGAGTGTGACAAATTTCCACTCAAATTGAAATCATATTAGGGTGATCTCACAATAGTGGTTTACAATTTTTGGCCAAACTGGATACTGAAATTATTTTTTTAAACTAAATCTTCACATTCGAGCACCTATAGCAGCTAAACTGTGAAGAATTTGAAGATGATGCAAAGTAGAGTCTCGTCACATTTTGTCTGTAGATTCTAAAAATATTTTTTTCAAAATTTTTGGAATCAGATTGCATTTCTTTTTCTATCTCCCATGAAAACTAGTTTTTTTTAAAAACAACATTTTAAAAAGTGGCCTTACCAACGTATAGCATATAACTTTTTTCCATGGTGAAATTCTAATTATCTTTCAAATTTAAGATTAGTAACTAGATATCTAGTGCTTCCCTTGGTTAAGACAATTTTTATTGAATATTTTTTCTTTAATCAAGGTTAGAGTCAAAACAATTACAATTCGGACATAGCATGACCGGTATAACCATAACCTTTTTTTTGTATATATCAAAATTCAATTCTTTTGTTGGATAAAGGACTTCAATATCAGTTGCCTCCTTATTTTAAAAAAAATTGATAATCTACTATTTTCCACATATGTGAACAAAGACCTTCATTTTGATGAAAAACCTATGTTTAATAAAAACTAAAAAAACAAATACATAATAAAACCAAAACATATTAAAAATTATATTCATTCGGATGCATCATTCCAAAGGATTACGATTCCAGGTGGGTTTGTGAGATTCCCTCGGTTCATCTCAGCAGAACTCTGAGGTGCCAAAGTCAGGGTTTTTGAGTCTCAATGGGGATGAGGAATAAAGAGATTCAGTGGAGCAGGGTTCATTCAAACCCCCTTCATAAGGGGTTTTGATGGCTTTTTTGATAGGAAGGTATTAAGAGGGTTCACCTAAACCTAGGTTCTAGCGAACCCCTAATGGGTTCGGTCGAACCAATAGGTTCGTACGAACCCCTAAAATTAAGGTTTTATCCATGCATTCTTTTTTGTGATTTTTCCTTCCTCACTTCAATTGTAAACCACTATTGTGGCTTCACCAATAAAAAAACAATCCATAAGGATTAGCTTTATTAGGGGCTCATACAGTCACACTAGCAAAGAAATAGATTGGTTGAATTAATAAAATGGTCGTGTGTTGAGTCATTCAATAATAAAGTGGATATTTTTCCATGTATTCCATATACAATTAGAATGATGGTGACCAACATTAGGACCATAAGCCTCACTTCATTATGCATACAAATTATACCTCCCTTGCCAATTGTTCATCATAGAAAGGTTGTCACATTGATTAGGTGTTATCTCAACCAGATTAAAATCCCTACACACAACTCACAAAGCAATGAGAAGAGATTTATTATTCCAATATTAGGGACATGATCTTTCAACAATATCATTGGAAATATAATATTGATAAGGTCTTAAGGGGATGATTATTAATATTAGTGAGGGCCCATAAATCATAGCAAGAGGGGTCTTAAACCGAATAAAATGTCATATAAAATCCATAACTTAGCCAAGAAAAGGCCATAAAGGAAGGGAAAGATAAGGGAATCAAATTAGATGGGGACTTAAATGAGGAAAAACTTTAAAATATCCACAATAAATATAGGGGTCTTCTATGCAAATATAGAGTTTGAAACAAGGATGCCAAGGAGAGTAAAAAGTACTAACAAAAATGCACATGTCTAACCAAAACAGAACCCCAACAAAATTCAATTATAATAAATTTAAATTTTCTTTTTCTTAGCAATTATGTTAAATGTCCAAAGGGTTCACCTTAATTGGTTAAAACATTAAGTACTCAATGTAAAGACCCAAGTTTAAATCTCAATGGAACGTCTAATATAGAATTCTAACTTGTGACTATTGGTCTTCTATAGTTGGTTTCTTATGTGGCAGTGGTTTCTAAATAAGTAGATTTTTTAAGTTGTGACTCTTGGTATTCCATATGTGATTTCTAGTGTGGTTGCTTGGAAAGAGTTGATATTAGTATCATGGTTGTGCTAAGAATAACTTGTATTAGTCTCATATATATGCTTGTATGAATAGAATATTTATAAACGATTAACAATACAAAAACCTAACTATATCAAAAAAATCTATAATAACAACTAAACACAAACCATAATATTATAAAAAAAAATATTTATATTATTTATTTAATTTTTATTTATTTTATAGTTATTTTAATATATATATATATATATATATATATATATATATATATTAAATATTATATATATATATTATAGTTATTTTAATATATATATATATATATATTAAAATAACTATAAAATAAATAAAAATTAAATAAATAATATAAATAAATAAAATTAAAATAAAATAAACTAGCCGTTAAATAAATAATTCTTAAATGTTCTAAACTAAAATATACAAACTCTTAAATAAAAGTAAGTGAAAACACTTATGTTCAAAAATAGTAAGTGAAAACATATATTTTTAAATACTTTTAAATAGAAATATTAAGCATATCTATAATAGTATAATCTTATGAGAGGACGCCGACATAATGATAGAAGCTTTCATGTCGTGGATAGGCAATTCTTTGTCTTTAATATATGGGACTTAGGTAGATAAAGCTCTCAATCTTTAAGAAATTGAGTTTGAAAGAGATTTACTCAATTAACTTAAAATTGTTACGTCATTGCGAAAAACATCGATAATATGTGGATGGAAAATATTCTAAAACGTGATACTTAATTGTACACGTCATTCTTTATACTAAGTGCCAAAGTTAAAACAAAAATACGTGACCCAGCCGGAATGTATTTTGCACGGCCACGTTACGAGACAGAATAAAAGCAAATAATCAACATGCAAAATGTAATGCCCAACGTAAAGCAAATTAGGTTAGATAGCGAGGTTTATGTCGGCTGCGTTTTATCTTTTAAATCAGAAATCATACCGACCACAAGAATGTGACAAGGGATTCTTTACCATTTTCTTAGGCAATCGATAAGGAATCCCATGCATAAAGCTCTTGATATTAACCTAAAAAATCAAAGTTTGGAATAATGAAAAAGGAACGCGGTCATTAAATCAGAATCTTTAATGGTAACTTGTAAAGAGTGCTATTAAGAATATATGAAGATGGCGACTCCCAAAGTATCATTACCTACCATGATTTACATGGTGAATTGAACCGTGTCTGCCAATTGTCCATAGGATAGTTGTTAAGAATATAATTTTGAAT
>VDFB02054667.1:0-34012 GCA_007258455.2 Sequoia sempervirens
TTGGATAGTAGCTCCAAGCATGTCTTCTTTCCATTTTTTTTTCTCATTCTTGGCTTCCACATAAATCTAGTGAACTCTTTGTGTGAATGTGTGAATCCATTTACTTAATTGTTAAGGAAATAAATACTTTCTACTTTGATGTTTTGGGGATCATGTTGTGAGAAGTTACTAATGATAATTAATATTTAATTAAATTAAATTTTGCATATATTCATTCACCCCACCTCTTAGTATATTTTGTTCCTTTCAATTGGTATCAATGAAAGGTTCCTTGGAATAAGTTTAACAACTTGAGGTAGATTTGGGATGGCACACTCAGTGGTTCAAGAAGGTTTATCTTCAAATAAGGCACCACTTTTTAATGGATCCAATTATTCCTTTTAGAGTTTAAGGATGGAAGAATATTTGATGGCCCTAGGTTTTGAGGTTTCAAAATTAGTTATATATTATTATGAAACTCTTAATAGTCCCCAAAAAGATCAAGCTAGAGAGGAAGCTTGTGAGAATAATGCCAAGGAAAGAAATGTTATTTTATGTGGTTTATCTAACTCTAAATTTGTGAAGATTATGCATTGCAGGACAACAAATGAAGTGTGTCTTAAGCTACACAACATTTATGAGGGTGATGAATTGTTTAAACAAGCAAAGCTCTAGACATATCAAGGTCAATTTGAAAGTTTTAAAATGAAGGAAGAGGAAAGAATTGCTATTTTCCTTCTTCAAGTTGTTGAGGTTGTCAACTCTATCAAAGGTCTTGGTGAAGAAATGAAAGAAAGTATAATTGTGAAAAAGGTACTTAGATGCCTTCGTAAAAAATTTGATGCCAAATTTCCAGCTATTGAAGGAGCTAAATATTTGGATACTCTCACAATGGATGAGTTAGATGGAATTTTGACTACTTATGAGATAATGATTAATAGTGACAAATTTTCAAGGAAATAGGTATCTTTCAAAGTGTCCAAAATGAAAGATGATCTAGATTTGGAAGATGGGTTAGATGTGGAGGAAGCAAAATTTGTTAGAAAATTGTATAGGGGCTTTAGAAAGTATAAAGGTAAGTTTCATTTCAAATGTTTTATGTATGGTGAAGTATAAAATTTCATGGCTAAGTGTCCATATAAATATTCTAACAATGACGATCAAAATAATGGGAAGAATTCATTTTCAAAAGGGAAAAAGTTTCAAAAAAATCAAAAGAGTTTATTTATCAATGAGGAAGGCTACTCATCTGATAATGATCAACAAGAAAATTCCAAGAATGAAGGAGAATATGCACTATTAATGGCTATGGAAAATTCTGAAGGTGATGTAAAATGAAGTCCAAAAATGATGATGATGAGGTAGATCTTATGGAAGAATTTATTTTCCCTAACAAAGAAATCAAGAAATTGAAGAAGAGAATTGCTAAAGAAGTAAAGGTTAAAGAAAAATTATCTCACAATCTTGAGAAGATGGAGAAGATGGTCATTGAATTGAAGATTCAAGTAGAAGAAGCAAAAAGGATTGAAGAAGTTATGATTGAAAGGTTTCTAAAAAGAGATAAGACCTATGCAAAAATTTGAGGCAAAGATTGTGTGAGAGTTTGAAAGAGAATGGCTTCAAAAGTTAAAAATTTGAACAAGGTGTGACAACTAAGGAGAGAAAGATGGTAGATGATCATTTCATCCAAGTGCAAAAAAAGAGTTGAGGATCCAGAAGATAAGCTTCAAGAGGACAAGGAAAAGATTCCAAATTCAATCATTCTTTTTTGGTTACTATTTTAATTACAATAAATTTGGTCATAATGTTATGAACTATAGAAATACTTTGGAAAGAAGAAATTACTTTGTTAGCAAAAAATGTTTTGCACCATTTTTTGATTTCAAAATCATTTATTGATAAGTGCAAAAATTTTGGGCATATTGTTAGGACTATAGAATCAATTTTATGATTCCTCCTATGTTGGATGAAAAGGGATATAACTTAGCAAGTCAGAATAGTGAAACAAAAAATATTTGGAAGATGAAACTAGAAGAAAAAAGATCATAGAAATATATGGTAGCTCAAACCACATTACATGTTCTAAAAGATAAGAATCTATGAATCATTGACAATAGATTTTCAAGTTGTTGAAAACTTAGAATACTGAGAGGGGGCTGAATTAGTATTCTCTAAGACCACTTAAATATTTAAACATGCATTCCACATAACATATTCAACTTGTAGAGAGAAAGGGAAAGCATGAAATCAACCATCAAAGAACATAACACATGAACATCAGATTTTTAGCTTGGAAAACCCAAAGAGAGAAAAACCATAGTGAGGATTAGCTCATACTATATTATAACCAGTTACATTATATTACAAAAATTTTCACTGCAAGTGGAACCACTATCCTAGTGGATTCACTGCCCACAGAAAGAAGAAAAGATAGAAGAGGGGTGGCACATAGCCAAAATTCATTGTTACAAATTCCCATACAAAATGCTAGAATATGGTTCCACTAAAGCTCTATATAGAGTCAACACACTTCATATCACTTAGATCTAATACTTTTCTCTACTCTATACTCACATCTTTTATGAAAACTTCACTTCAACAATACTTGTTCATACACTACAACACCAAAATGTACTTACATATATATATGCATCACATCCACAAACATCTACAACATGAATTAGGTTGGCCTTATTAGATGTATCATGCAAAACATAACTTGTCAGCCCCAAAACTTGCTTCACTCTATAAAAAAACTTATAACAAACTCAAATAGGTTAGAATGGACATATATTATATCCCTTATAACATATTAATGATTACTTAACCTCCAAAAACTCCAAATATATTAGGTCAGCACCATTGGTGACCTAACATCAAAATTCACCAATAGAACAACCACAACCTGACATACAAACCTTACAAATTCACACCACTTGGAACATAGGTGAACTTGACACATTTCAACACTTCCACAAATCTACAAGACCAAATACTCTTCCATGGTGAAGTGTAGACTTATCAAAACATACATTTTGTATTGGTAACCACTATCACTAGCGAACTAGATATTCTGTCAATCATATCTTCTACATTGGAGGAAAAAAATTGAAATATTTGATTCAAACTCCTTGAACACCCAAAAAAAATTATTTAGAACCATAGAGAAATATTCCTCAAGGAAGACCAATGCAAACCAAAATACTAGATGTCTAGTACACTAAAAACATTGTTTTGACACTTAGCTAAATTTCATTTCAACTGCCAATACCAGATCAAGCCTTCTTGCAACTATAGATTGGATTATCATCTATATACAAAATAATTCTTCACCAAATAATCTAAAAATCAATCTCCATAAAATTTTGACATCAACAACAATATTGCATACTATACAACTCATGTTGCTAGTAGACATATCAATGACAAACTCCACAAACTTCCAAATAGCTCCCCCTTTATCATTGATGGTAACATACATCAACTACTCTCCAAAAATCCAAACTACTCTCCCCATTTGAAATCAAGGGAAAAGGGCGCAAAATGTATGCATTCATACTTCTACACTTTTCTCCCCCTTTTATACATATCTTTCACTGGATTAGATACATACTTCCCCTGACTGATATATACATATAGGAATGAGAGTAACAAAATTTTGACCAACTCCCCCTATCTCTATCATCCACATGATATATACAATGAAATATGAATAAGAAATTAAAATTCATAATAAGAAATAAATATACATTTTGAATATTATTCACCAGAAGAGGTATTTTACACATAAAACTTCTCAAGGTGTGCTTTCCATTCCTTCTTCCGTTCTTCCCAGCCCTTCTTGGCTAGGCCAAGTATATAGCTCTAAGTCTCAAACTCAGTAAGAAGTTCTTCACCATCATCCAAAGTTTTGGGTATTGGCTCTAACTTATTTTCCTTCTCTACACTCATCAGGGCGTTGGAGATAAGTGTGAATTTGGCATTCACTAGATCCGTGAGATTACCAAACTGTATCATTTTCTTCTCCTTTTGTACTTCAGTTATAAAAATTTCTTGTGGAGATTCTCAATCAGATTCCTAGTGTTCTCATCAATGTTTTATTCCAGATCATAGGCACTAGATGCCTTATCAATTTGGGACTCAATAGAGTCCATTTCATCCTTTATGATTTTGGTGGAGCTAGGCCATTTCATGCAAAATTGGAATTATATTTTTTTCTACCATGCAATCTTGTAATTTTTTTAGATTATTCTAAAATTTATTGTGTGTGGAGGCACACTTCTCTATTATATCCATTAATCTCTTATTATTCACCTTTTATCTATCTCTTTCTCTAGTTTTTCTTGGAAACCATTGGAATACTCTTTAAATAAATCAAGCAGAAACTTTAAATTCTCCATACTAGATAAATAATTGTCAATTCTCATACTGAGTATGCTCTCCTATAGAATCTTCACTGCTTCGTCAATAAGTTGTGTACTCTTTTCATGAGTTTGTAATATTTCCTTCCAAGAAGAGGCATGAAACACATCACCTATTTGAAGCTTTTGCAATGGAGATATCTTATCCATGTCAACCTGCCCTTGTTGCATTAGAAGTTGAAGTTGTATACTTAACAAATTCTTCAATGAATCTCTGGAGGTACCAGAAGATTCTCCAATTGTCATTACATCATATTCTACAACCTTCTTCTCCACAACCTTTTCATTATCACCAATGTTGAATTCTATATTTTCATCTTTCCTCTCAGTATTGACTGGTGTCTCCTCACCCTTCTTATCTTCAATACTAGATGCATTGAAATCATTTTTCTCATCATCCATAGATTTATCAGAACTATCCAAAGGAATATTCATCTTTGGGTTCCCTTGTGCATCCTCTACATTTACCTCTAGTTCCAAAGGAGGGGAGTTATGTATTGTAGGGGAATCCTACTTTTGTGCTTCTATGAAATTTACTTTTTTAGTGTTATTTTCTCCTACTAGAGGAGCATCACCTATAGTACCTTTTATCGCAGTTTTCTCTTCATTGGTAACACCTTTTGTAACAATTTCTTCCACATCCAAAAGAATTTTATCCTACATATTCTCTTCTTTTGCAACATTATCATGTTTTGAACCATCAAGTTCTTATTTTTCTTCATTAACCTCTAGAGCTAGCATAACATCATGTATTTCCTCTACACCATCCATAGTTAGACCTAATCTTTGTGCCAAATTTTTCAACCTTTTCAACTATTTCATTCAAGATCATTTTCATCTCTGCTCATAAGGGTGGTTACCCTTTGCTTAGTTCCTAAATATTTATTGTACACCTAAGCTAATGTCACTTTATTTTCATATAAAATGGGTCCACTAATCTTCTCCAAAGAAAAAGGCCCCAACTTTTCTTTTTCATTGATTTCCTCTTGTCTTGTTGCATATTGTACATCCCTCAACTCTATTGGAAATTTCTTTTCAATATTCTTCATATTTACTTCAAAATTAATAATGTATTTTACAATTTCTTCTTTTATTGTTGCCTTGTCAACATCATCCATAGTAGTGTACAATACAACAGTCTCTTCAAACATTTCATTCTCCACAATTCTATTAAATAAGGCATCTAATTTCAGAGGCCTATGTGACCTTACTAGAGTCTTCTTATTCTTATTTTTCTTGTCTTCTAGTGACTTCTTCTCTTTGTTGGACACTATTTTCTTTTCTCTCATTTCGATCATAAAGTCTTATTTTTCCTTTTCTACTCCTACCTCATCATCTATATCCACAATGTTATTTCTTACTTTATTTCCACTTGGTTCTCCTTGTGAAGATTTAGATTCCATTTTTTGGACTAATTGTGGTCCATCATCATCATCATCATCATAAAAAGTCACTCCCAATTATGTTTGTAATGCCCTGTCTTGTAACCTAAAGAATGTTGCATTGACAATGAAAGTGTAATAATTTTTTTTTAAAGTGTAAACATTAACTTTACTAATTGCAAACATTCCCTAAGTAACGCGACGACAGACTACCTGAAAATCCCATAGATGATAAAGTATTTAACAAGCCATGCATTTAATTCACATAAACTTAAGAGCATACATTGAATAACATTTAAATTATGTCATTAAAGATATATAGAACAAATAAGATCCTTTCTTACATTGCATTTGAAATAAAATTTATAATACTCATTTTCCAAATGAGGTAGGTCATATAAAATTACAATTACATATTACAAAAGTTCACCTCGTTAACAATAGAGGAGTAATACATATATAAAATTTCTACTAAAACAAATAAGAAAGTACATTTTCGCTCACGAGCTCTCCATCCAAGAAGTACTCGTTTCCACGAACAAGAACTAGGGACCCAACAGAGTAAGGTGCAGTTCCACCCAACCATGTGGTACCCGTAGGTCCACCCCCCATGTTAGGAGATAGTAAAAAGGTTCCCTAGACATAACCTACAAACCCTAGACACAAGTAAAACCATAGACAAACTATACAAGTACAAACTTAACTTATTGGTTATATTGCTTCTAGAACTCAAAAATCAAAAACACTAAGTTCACAAAAATATTGTTATTATAGGTGGAGTGTCATCACAATGTTGCATAGGTTACCCTGGTGTCTCTTCCTAGGTTTCGACCCCTAACTTGGGTTACCTTGGTAACCTCTTACGAAACCCGACCCCTCATGCATTCTATTGCGGAATCGAATATCTTTTAAAATAATAAGATATCAACTTTTCCATTCCAGGCCTTCTCAACTCATTCTCAAGACTGAACTAGCCCTTGAGTCTATAAGTGAGGCTTATTAATCTAGTTTAAGGTTTTAGACTACCTAATGTGTTGTTTTAGTTTTCATTGATTAACTAACTCTACATGAGTTACCCTAACACCACTTTGTGTGTCGGCCCTCATTAAGAGCCACTCACCTAATAATAACACAGGGAAACTAACTCCTCTAACTAAGGTAGACAAGGTGCACATAAACTAGCATCTAAAACCAATCATATCACAATGGACATCACAACCTGTTCATAGAACCAGGTGTCTAAAAACCGTACAAAACCATGTGCACTACCCTAGTTTGTTCAAAATATGAAACCATTAAGGATATAACTCCCTCAAAAAGAAACTATGTCTGGAAGACTTGAAATCTCATATAACCCCAATTTGCCCAACTAAAATATAAAACAACTTGAATCAATTCAGGGAAAAATAAGATTCTAATATTAGGATTTACTAAATCCAATCAAATCAGTAGCATTAAGCACGAAATTAATCAACTTGTTTATAGTTCTTTTCTTAAATAATAAAAGAAATTGAATTATTTAATCTAATTATGATTTTCTCAATTTCACATAAAAATAAATATCAAATTTTCTCTTTCAATCTTATTGTTTTAAAAATAGTTAAACTCATACTTTACATGTTGTATACACCTAAAAATGGTCACATCACAATAGTCTGGTAATTAATTAAATAATTTTAATATTTAATTAAATCTCTGAATTCAATCTGCATATAAATAAATCTAAATAATTTATTTATATTGTTCATTCTTTCATTTTGATTAAATAAATAAGTTTATTTAATTACTTTTCTTATCCATTTCTTAATTAATTAAATAAACATTATGATTTATTTATATTAATTATCATATAATCTTGGCTGGAATATTTTATTCAAATAAAGATTAAATATTAATTCTTCTAAAATCTTCTAAATTCCATTCACAATTAAATATTCCAAATATTTAATTAATTCTTCCAAATTCTATTTGCAATTAAATATTCCAAATATTTAATTAAAACTTCTAATGTCTATTCACATCAAATATTTCAAAAATATTTTAAATCCTCAAACTCACATAAAATTAAATAAATTTATTTATTTAATTTGGATTATCAACAACAACCGTGAAACAACTTCAAAATAGAAAATTAACAAATTTCTCTGTTTCTGAGCAAAGTTGTTCCCGTGGGTTGAAGAAAAACCTCAATTGTTCTCTCCAACCTCCCAACATCTTCCATCTTCCTCTCAACCTCTCCATCTTTCACCATTCAAAATTACCAGACAATCTCACAGCCATTGATCTTTGCCAGCTAGGCTCTTGCCTGTAAAAATCTATAAAAAGGACTGTCCGGTCTAAAAAAAAAAAGAGAGAAGCTTGCATACAGGAAAACTATAGTCAATCATCCTTCCAGCATCCATAGCCTCTAGAATCATAGCATAGCATAGCCCAACATATTAGCAATCCATATCATGGCCTATCATCCTCATATCATAGCTTCAATAACATCCATAATCCATAGCCCCTGTGCATAATCTACAGCCCCTATGTATATCCATATATCAACATTTCACTCCACCAACATATAAGATAGAAAATTACTCTCCCTTTGCATACTCATTTTGGAGATTGTCATTCTGAGAAGCTTTTCTTATACAATCTGAGAGCAGCAGCTTCAGGCGAATTACTAGAGATAGAGGACAATGCAACGATTCTGAAGAAGCTCTGTTTGATTTCTTTGATTTCATTTTATTTAGCTTTCTTTAGTTTAATGTTGCATTGGTGTGTTTTTGTCATATCATTTTGATACTAACATTTTTCACACATTTTTGGCACCCACCGTGGGGCTCTTACCCCAATTTTAACATCTTTTCATAGATTTTTCTAATAGGTTACAGCTGGAAGAGCGCATTAGCGCATCAAACTCGCTTCAGCACAGATCACACCCTATTTAGCACTCTTTAACTATGTTACAGTGCCCTTTAAAGATTCTTCAACACCTTTTAAGGATTCCACAGTGCTCTTTAATGATTCCATAGCGCCTTTTAAGGATTCTATAGTGCCCTTTAAGGATTCTGTAGTGCCCATTAAGGATTCTATAGTGCCCTTTACTGATTCTATAGCACTCTTTACTATTTTCATAGAGCATTTCTATTTTAGCACTCTTGATGTTTGTTTTAGCGCATTTCTTTATCTTAGCATAGAATTTGTAAGTTTGCAACTATAATCTATAACTTGAGTAAGATTTGGCTGGATCCAACATGACTGTGGCCAGTAAGAGCTTTAAAAAATGAACCAATCCTAGGATAGTCACTTAATTGGAATGAATCAATCCTAGGATAGTCACTTAATTAAAAAATGAAGCAATCCTAGGATAGTCACCTCATTTTCTATTTTGGACTAAAAAGAACTCCATGTCTTTGTGAAGCAATATCTTCACCTAGCATAGAAAACTGTTTATTTGGGCTTAAAATTGAACTCTTGCTTGCTATGATTAAACGGTGATAGGCCTATGCTCTCCCCTTAATTGGGTGATCAAAATTCCAGACTCATCTATTCTATTTCATGCAATTTTAAGCTTTGTTAAAACCTTTTAGAAGGCCTACCATAGTGGGAAAAAGTACTCACCCTATGGGAACAACCTAAGTGGGAACAACTAAAGCCAAGTTTTCTAGCCCATTTTAATCAAATGTAGATGGTTGATGAAAATCCCATTTGACGGTAGTGTGAAAGATAACCATCCCCAAAGCCTTTGTTCTAAAGGTTTGGAGGTCTCCTGAAGGAGTTTATTATTGCCGCACCGAACGGAAACCCTTACTATGAACTTAGTGTAGTATCCAACCGAAGTCAGTTTCCGAACATCATAATAATCACAGTGCAGGGGAGGGAAGAATCTACCCCCAAGATACTCACCATATAACTGCCAAGGATCATTTTCTCAGGGGATTTGGTATCCACTTCCATCACTTTGACTACGCACCTAGAAAAGACAAAAACACGAGCGCCCCTTCGGGGGTGACACGGCTGTGTGATTTGACCCAATTTTAAGATGTGGGTTGTTAATTATTATAGTGACCTGCCTGAGTACTAAGAGTGAGTCTGCTTGAACTATTTGTCATGTGTAAAACCTGTGAAAACAATTTTTGAAAAACATTTTGATCATACACTTAATGTTTAGTATAGGACTTAAAAACAACTATTCTACAACTTGCTTGATGTGTTTTCAAAACATTAATTCAGTAAAGATCATCCAAAACTCACAATTACATTGATTACTCTCATGTTAAGAGATTGGAAATCCACAACCTTTGTTAAGAAATCCATTCTCAAACGAATCAAAAATCCAAAGAAACCACTTAGCTACAAGAAACTATTGAAGAAAAGATGATTCTTGTACCAAAGTTGAAAGGTTTTACTTAAACATAGAACCTTTATCCATCGATATCATGACTGTGTTAGAGGTTTCACTAATGATTATGTTGTAGAACTGTTATACTCACGAGCTTTCTTTCAAAGAAGATCCCTTTCTCAAAGGCACAACCACAGTCAGCGTATTCATTCTTCTTATATTCCCCAAGCTACAATTGAATATTCTACTCGTCTGAATCAATTTCAAAAATAGAGAACTCAATCACATTAGGCATTTCTCACAAATCCATCCTTTTACGAAGCTACGATCAAACTTCATAAAGTGAAAAATCATTTTTTCTTGATCTTTTGCTTAAATTCCCGCCAACAAGTATTCATCCTTTCAATCAGGGAAAACACGAGCTAAAGACTAGAAATTTTTTAAGTCATAGAATCTTCATTCTATCCTGACTTTCATATCCATCAAAAAATTGCACTATTTCATTCTTTTGATCAAAAGTTAGTAGAATTTGGGGCAAAGCTTATGCCTATTGTCATGAGATCTCGAAAGCACATAGAAAAAGATGAAAGAGAAAGTACCGCAAGCAAAATGGGTGATAATAGTGAGAAAGAAGAGAATCCATTTCATACTGAAGAGTTAACAGAAGAAAAGCTTCAAGAAGCAGAGCATGATCCCCAATTCCATGCTCTTATAGAAAGGATTTTAGAACGAAACAAAGAAATATATTTTCTTTCATTAGCCAATCAAGGAGCTAAATTACTTTCCGATTTTGATATAGAAGGGATTAAGGAGAATCCTGAAACTCCTCCTAATGATTTTAGTGCCCTTACTCAACAGATAAAAGAATTACAAGGGAAAATAAAGGAAATGCAAGGGGGTGCAACAAAGAAGTATGTTTTGGATGACATATCTCCTTATCCATTTGATAGGAGTCTTCAAATGATCCCTTTTCCAAAACATTGCGAAATCCCTAAATTTGATAGGTACAATGGAAAAACTGACCCCATTGAACATGTGAGGGATTTCCGAAATATGAGTCTAGAATTCGCTTATGAAGATACCTACTTAATGTGATTGTTTCCACGAAGTCTGGGTGGACAATCCATGGAGTGGCTTTCCAAGATCACTCCCCCCATCAAAACCTTTGAGGAGTTAATAAATCAGTTTATATCACAATACACCTACAACATCCAACACCAGATAACCATGCTTGATCTTTGTAAAGTGAAACAAAAAGTAGGGGAATCTTTCACTACATTTTGCAAAGATGGAGAAGATTGTTTGCACGATATTCTTGTCTTGTTCTGAAAAAGAAAAGATGGATATCTTCATCAATAGCCTAGATCAAGAATTAAGCTACAGGCTTAATCTTCATTGTCCTCTAACTTTGAAAAATTGATTGAAAACACAATCACCATTGAAGGGGCCTTAGTCAAAAGAGGAGTAATAAAACTTGATAATCCAAGTTCATCCAACCATAACAACAATGATAAAACAAGGTTTTGGAACAAAAAATAAAAATGTCATCAATGATGGTATAGTGGATGCAAACAATCTACGAACAAGACCATCTATCTTCAACCTATCAAGTGCTCCACAAAACAACCAACAAGGAAATACCAACCAACAAGGAAACAACAATCAACAAGGACAAAACTCCAATCAAGAAAGCATGACCAATCAAAACAACAAGGATAATCGTGGTAATTTCAATAACAATCTTGGCAATACCCAAACATCAAATCTACCAAGACCTCCATTCTTTTCAAATCGACAAAATTTTACCACTTTGGGTCAATCTCTTGAGTCTGCTCTCAAGGAGCTTCTCGATAATAAGGTTATCACCTTAGCACCACAAATAGATTATGAGCCACTAGTCAAACCACCATCATGGAATGACTCGTATTATTGCAATTATCATCGATGTAAAGGTCATATAACAAATAACTGTCAAGCCTTGCGAAATCTAGTACAATATTTGATTGACAATGGCACCATGACAATTGAAGGACATCATACCAATGACGATCATCAAGCATTCAAAGATCCTTTACCAAACTATCAAAAAGGGGAAACATCAGATACCAAAGCAAAAAGCATAAATAATTTTGAAGAAAACATAATCTGCCACATCTATTCAGATGATGAGCGGGTTAATGTTATCAAAATCAAGGAAAAACAAGAATATCAATAGGTTAATGTGACTACGAGAGGACAAGAAAAAGTTGTCTTAAAAGGAAGTTCATCTAAGGTAGCTATTCCTCCTCCAAGTCATTATAATCTAGTTGATCAATTGAGAAAAACATCAGCTCAAATCTCCATCCTTGAACTTCTCAAAATATCTCTTGTACACAAGAATATTTTAGAAGCTCTTGTAAACACAACTATTGACATTGATCTGGATGTAGACAAATTTCAAGCCATGGTGGGACATTTGTCTTCCCCCACTTGTCTTTCATTCTCCAAAAAAGATGATGCCTCTATGACACATCCGCATAATTCATCACTTTATCTTGAAGTCATGATTCATAAACACCGAATTAAATGTGTCTTGATAGATGGAGGAGCCAATTTAAATATTTATACCTTAAAGCTAATACATGCTTTAGGAATATCAGAAAATTCCATTGATCCACGAAGGAAAATAACTATCAAGGCATATGATGATGAAGAAAGAGATTCTAAAGGACTAATAATGCTACCTATCAGAGTGGGACCTGTTGTGAAAAATACCTTTTGTCAGGTTCTAGATCGTGATCTTTCATATAACATACTTTTGGGTCGTCCATGGATTCATGATATGCAGGCGGTACCATCAACGTACCATCAATGCCTCAAGTTTCCGTATGATGGATAGGAAATAACTATACAAGTTGACTACAATAGCACCCAAACTTGTTCAAATCTCTGAGCAACTCAAGACACCTTTGTGCCGCACAATAGGGAGGCTTTTACTACTTCTTCTTCCAATCTACAAGGCCAATTGCAAGAATTGACAAAGAATCTCGACACCAAGCTACATTTAAAAGACAAAGGAGTAGATGAATATTCGCTATGCCTTTCTAGCTTACCTCCTTCTCCGAGGTCACATGGTCAGCTGACCCTATCAAATCAAAAGATCGCAATAGCCTCTACATCCCAGGCTTTTGTGCCAATCACAAAGTTTGATGGACAATTCATTAAAGCTAACACTACTGAGGATGAAGCTAAAGATAGGGACATCTTAAGTTGGCTATACAAAGATGAAGATGAATCTCTCTTCCACATCAAGTTACCTACTGAACAATATGGTAAAGGGTATACCATCATGCAAAGAATGGGCTATGAAGGAAATGGTCCTATAGGAAAAAGAATAGAAGGAATCATTGATCCAATTCAACCTATTTCAATACATCCAAAAGATAAAACAGGACTTGGATATGGTAAGGATACAAAAGAGTCAACTTCACAGCAAGCACAACAAACTCATAAAGGAAAATCAATTTCAGATAAACCCCATGAAGATGTCACTTTACAAAAAATTTATGAATCAGTTTTCCAATTGCAAAACGGTTCAGACACTAATTCTAATGAATATGAATGGGACACGATCTATAACGATGAATTTTGGAGAGAAAAAAAAGTTGATACCATACACAAATATGCACCCATTCTCATACAAGGAGAAAGCTCAAGAACACAATCACTTGAATTTGAATCACGATATGACGATGACTCAACTGAGGATGATTCAGATTTTAACGAGATTGATAATCGATAGGAGAATACCATTATAGACCTTGTCCATCATGAAAATGAAAACCATGTCATGACTTTGATAGTTCAAGACTTTGTCCAACCTAATGATCCCATACCTTTAGTCTATCCGAAACTTATTGATTGGGACAACGATGCACCTATCCATATCCCTACATTCCATGATGATGAGGATATAGTAAATTTCCTTTGTTCATCTAATCAAGAAAACAATTGTTCCATCAAAGAATCTCATACTCAATATTTTCAAAGGGAGGGTGTCAAGTCTCTTAGCTGCAAAATAAATGAAATAAAAGATGGATCTATTGGTGAAAACTAAAAAACGGCAGTGGTAGATCACAATAAGAGAAAAATAAAGAGCGAATCCGACGGTGAAAACCTTTTTGAGGCACTGAAGGATGAGAAACTTGACACTCTTCCCAAACATTATCAAGAAAGATCTTCTATTTTGATTGAGCCCACAGAATCAATCAACATAAGTACAGTAGAGTAGCCAAAAATCTTGCAACTTGCAGCATCATTAACAGTGGAAGAAGTACTAAAATTCATAGAGTTCTTGAAGGAGAATCAAATCAATTTCGCTTGGTCATATGCCGATATGCCAGGGTTAGATCCTAATTTGATAATGCATCATTTATCTATAAACATAGGGGCAAAACATGTGAAGCAAAAACTCAGAAAAATGCATCCACATGTTGCATTATTGGTTAAAGAAGAGTTAAAGAAGGTTTTAGATGTTGGATTCATTTGGTCTATTGACTATGCATAATGGATCTCCAATATCGTACCTATTTCAAAGCCGGATGGAAGGATTATAATTTGTATAGATTTCAAAGATTTGAACAAAGCATGTCCCAAAGATGACTTCCCTTTACCAAACATAGATATGATTGTTGATTTAACTGTTGGCAATGTAATGTATTCATTAATGGATGGATTTTTAGGATATAACCAGATAAAGATTGCACTAGAGGATCAAGATAAAACAACGTTCACGTTCCCTTGGGGTACCTATTGTTGGAATGTCATGCCATTTAGGCTTAAAAATGCAGAAGCAACTTATCAAAGAGCAACGACCACCATTTTCCATGACATGATGCACACCTTCATGGAAGACTATGTGGATGACTTATTGGCCAAATCCAACACAAGAGGACATCTAGAAATCTTGTCAAAGATCTTTATCAGAATGGAGAAGTTCAATGTTCAACTCAATCCAAAGAAATGTTTCTTCGGCGTTAAATCTAGAAAACTCCTAGGATACATTGTTTCAGAAAAGGGCATAGAGGTTGATCTAGGAAAAGTACAAGCTATAATGGACAGCCGCCACCATGAAATATCAATAAACTCTGATCACTGCAAGGATGACTACAATCCATCAGGAGGTTTATAGCTCAACTAGCAAACAAAAGTTTTCCATTTACACATCTATTGCATAAAAATGTCCCATTCAAATGGGAGGAAAAGTGTGAAGCAACATTTAATCAGATCAAGCAATATCTCATGAATACACCAGTCCTAATTCCACTAGTTCCAGGAAAGCCACTCATACTTTATATTTCAGCAACAAAAGTATCTTTGGGAGCGTTACTAGCACAGGAGGATTCTACAGGCAAAGAAAGAGCCATATACTATATTAGCAGAACATTAACAAGTCATGAACTAAACTACACTTTCATTGAAAAAGCTTGCCTAGAGGTAATTTTTGCTTCTCAAAAGTTGTGCCACTATATGTTGGCTCATACAGTTAAGCTGATAACCAAAATCAATCCACTAAAATACCTCTTAAGCAAAGCTACCTTAACAGGAAGACTTGCAAAATGGGTAATGATCTTAAGTGAGTTTGACATTCACTATGTAGATCGAAGAGCTATAAAAGGACAAGTCATAGCAGATCAGTTGGTCGAAGCACCTTTACAAGAAGAAAACCCAATGCACATTGAATTTCGTGATGTAGATGTCTTCACAGCAAAAATTAAGAAATCATGGACATTGTACTTTGATGGATCTTACACGCAACATGGCTCAGGGGCAGGGATTATTTTTGTTACACCTGAAGGACATACCATTCCAAAATCATATCGGTTGATGTTTCGCTGCACAAATAACATAGCTGAATATGACGCATTGCTCACAGGAATGAAGATAGCATTGGAATGGCGGATTACAGAGCTGCAAGTCTACGGTGATTCACAACTTGTCATTAACCAAATCAATGATGATTATCAAACTAAAGATGATAAGCTGCTACCTTACAAGAACATGGTGGATGATTTTAAAAAGTATTTTGTGGCAATCAAGTTTTCACAAATCCCAAGGATTGATAATAAATCTGCAGATGCAATTGCTACAATTGCTTCCTTGTTACAATTATCAGAAAATAAAAAATGGTACAAATTCTTGGTGGAACAATTGTTTTCTCCTACCTATGATAATCCTAAGACCCAAGTCATATTCCATTTAACCAGTTCTGATTCACCTTTATATGGAAAGATTTATACCTACCTGAAAAATAACATCTTACCTCTGGACTTATCTCGAAACCAAAAAAGGAATTTCATACGCCAATCATCCCATTATACCTTGATCGCCGATATCCTTTACCAACGTGGTCTTGATGGTACGCTCCTTCGATGTCTTGAACGTGACGAATCTGAACAAGCCTTACAAGAAGTTCACGGTGGTATTTGTGGACCTCATTCAAGCAGTTTAACCTTAGCCAAGAAACTTGTTAGAATGGGATATTATTGGCCTACCATGGAGAGAGAATCTTTTACTTTTGTCAACAAGTGTTCTAAATGTCAGATCCATACGATTCTTATTCATGCACCTGCACAGGAACTGCAGCCTTTCACTCCAACATGGCCTTTTTCTCAGTGGGGACTAGATCTTGTTGGAAAAAATAATCCTTCATCATCACAGCTATAGAGTATTTTACAAAATGGATCGAAGTTGTTCCTTTGACGACTATGACTGGTAAACAAATCTCTTCATTTATCTTGAATTACATCATCTGCCGATATGGAATTCCTAATTCTATCATCACTGATAATGGGAGGCCTTTCAAGAATCAAGATGTTGATGAACTTTGTGAAATATTTCACATCCAACACGGGTTCTCTACACCTTACTATCCACAAGGAAATAGTCAAGCAAAATCTTCAAACAAAACAATCTTGAAGATCTTGAAGAAGACGGTAAATGATGTCGGTCGTGATTGGCATGTCCAATTAAATCCAGCTTTGTGGGCATACAGAACCAACATTCACACTCCAATAGGGGCTACCCCATATGCCTTGGTATATGGAGCAGAAGCAATCTTACCATTAGAGGTTGAAATACCTTCACTTAGGGTCTCACTGAAAGGATTGATAAATGATGAAGACTACCGAGTATCTCGTCTGCAAGAGCTAGAACTATTAGATGAAAGACGTCAACATGCAACTGATCATTTGAAGGGTTATCAACAAGTTATGTCCCATAGCTACAATCACAGAGTTAAACCATGAACATTTCAAGTAGATGATTTAATCTTGAAAGAAAATCCATGCAATTAGCAAGACAGAGAAAAGAAATAAAAATTTGAACCAAATTGGCTCGGTCCATTTATCATCATTGTAGCATACGGTTCTGGAGAATATCAGTTATCTACATTAGAAGGGGACCTGTTTGAAGAACCGATCAACAACATTCATTTGAAGAAGTTCTATGTCTGAATCATCAAAACAAAAAAAAGTCCTAAAAAAATACATAAAAATCAGAAAAGTAGAAAAAAACAAAAAAATTCACATGATCTAAAAAAGTGCAATAAAAACAAGTGGTGAAAACCTGGCAAATAGGCGCTACTTGTGATCAAAATGGGCTCCTCTATCTATTAGCTTATGTCTTCCATTCGCTTTACAACATCATCAATCTATATCTATCATTTGTACATATCTATCATATCCATATCATGCAACGGGAATCCTTGTGTTTCATCATGGCTTGATGAAATTTGTACATATCCATGCTATTCAGGTTGTGTTTACACTGGGGGCAGGAACACAGACTAAAAAAGAGAGGGGCAACGAGCTTTTAGAACATCACAAATGGACAAATGACGGTTTGACAAAACACAACATACATTGACACATCAACTCAACCACAACACCAAAATGATTACTCAATGCCAATGAAATCAAACAACATGGTCAACACAACGTTAATAAAAAAAAAACATGAATGTTGATAACCAAGTTAGATGATCTTAATCTGAATAATGTTTGGAATACTTTAGGCAAAATTTGAATTGTTGGTTGATTTTCTATCATATCTCTGGAGCAATTTGATGATGTATTGAACTAGAAAAGCAAGGAAGGAGTATGATTTTTCTTTGTCTGTTGTTTGTGAGTGAATCATTAGTACTATGCAAATTGGTCACGAGACATGCTCTACTAAGTATCATTGATGACATTTTAGAATTTTCATGGGAAATGGGTTAACTCTTGTCTGTTTATGCAAGCAATACTCAGGTCATCTCTGTTCAATTATACCTAGATGCTTGTATTATCTTGCTATATCAAAATTCATGAAAACAATACTCAGGTCATCACTGGTGCTAACATACCCTTTGATGCTTGTATTATTTTTAAACATTTCAAAGCTCTATGATGACACAAAAAGAACAAATAAGCTCTCAAAATGGAAATATTGTACAGATATCCTACATGGTTAGTATAGATTATATTCATTTTAGAATCTGCATTTTGCATTTATAAGAAAGCTAGCAAAGTATCAATGTTTCATTCTCTGCTAAGGTGGCACTGCATCATGATACCTGGTCCTATAGAAATTTTCCTCTCGGGTGGCCTTGGTCACCTCTCTCATCATGTCACCAATTGAGGTACCTGCTGCTGCTCTCTGCAGACTGTCAGCTAGGGCCATGGCCTGCTCACCCTGCTGTCTGGCTGTATCTCTCTCAGTTGTCACTGTCATCAATTGTCCCTATAGTTGTGTAACCAAGGCCTGTGCCTATGCTAACTGACCCTGTAAGCTCTGCACTCTACTCTGCAAGGTAGCTATCTGAATCAGCACCACTGGATCTACTGAAGATGATGGAGTTGAATGTCTCATCTGTGGTCCACCTCTGTCACCACCTCTGCCACCACCTTTGTCACCACCTCTGCCGCTACCTCTACCACCTTTGCCACCTCCTCCACCACTATCACCTCCACTCTCCTCATCACTACTATCTCCATCCCCATATGACTCATCATCATCATGCTCCTCGAAGTCATCACGCTTTGAAGCCACCTCTCACTGTTGCCTATGTCCCCCTATATGTGGTCTCTGCTCTGCAACTGGAGCGGCAGGCTCATCAGGATCAAATAATTATGGCGCAAGATGTTCCAACATATATTGACCATACTCTGGAGTCATCCCCCCATCAAGAATATTAGCTCTGTAGTCCCACATTTGTACTCCCAAACCGGTGAACTCTGCCATTGTTACATCATATGCAATCCGTGGACCCCACACTATAACCTCCTGTTGTTGACGCGCATAAATAGAAGAACCCTGGGGCATACCCTGAGGCTGACCATACTGTCGCCACACTCGACCAAGAAGAAACCTCTCAATAATCCCAGGAGTACGACCAATTAGATATCTGGTGGTAAAGACATAGGGCATCTCCCTAGCATCCTCTGGCCATGCCTCACAATCTACATAGGGCTGTCAGCATACTATATCGAGATCATCCAGAAGACATTGCCAATGATCTAGTTTTCCCAATCTTGGCTAAGCAATGACATCGGTATATCTAAATCTATACGGTTGACCGACAGGCGGTCATCCACGAGTCAATGGTTGCATAACAAAAAAATGCTCCCATGCCCATATCTGTAAAAGCGAACCAACAGCTAAACTCCAGCCTCGACCGTACACAACATGGTGTAACTCATCATATAAATGTGCAAGCATGCATGATCCCCAAGCATATCGTGTACCCTACATCACCATACTCTTAAGTACACAACCCCACCCAACTGCAAAACCCTTCGACCTATGGTCGGGGCACAAGACACCTCCAATGAAGCCTGCAAGTATAGAGGATAAGGGTGCATACAAATCTGTCATCTCCGCCCATGAGATATAATATCCTGCAATATGATCATCTCTGAATATCCGTCTCAAAGCATCAGTACCTCCCGCCTCCTGGTCGTCAAATCTCACTATCTCACCCATCACTGGAATCTTCAGGATGCGATACACATCCTTAGGAGTCACAGTAATCTCTCATGTCAGCAAATGAAAGGTGTTTGTGTCGCTGTGCCACCTCTCTGCAAGTGTTGTCAATAAGGCTCTGTTGAGACGCACCTCAGGCATGTCAAGTAATGAGGTCAGTCTGCATGCCTCGATCACATCTCTATCCACCTATACAAGCTGTGGAATCAATCTCCATGTCTTCAGGAATTACTCCCGTAACTGCAAGATGCTCAATCTCTCCTATTGAATAGGAAGAATCATCAAGTCAAAGCAAAATCAATATCAAATCATCAAGACAAATAAATCCAATCTAAATATCAACAAACTATTTTGTTTTTCATTTTCATGAAAGAAAATTTATCAAAATCCTATTTGTTTTTAACAACTTTAGAAGCAAACTTATCAACCAAAACTATTTTGTTTTTCATTTTCATGAATTTTTTTTTATCAAAATCCTGTTTGTTTTTAACAACCTTAGAAGCAAACCTATCAACAACTATTTATTTTTGACAACTTTAAAAGCAAATTTATCAGCTATTATTTGTTTTCCAACAACCTTGGGAACAAATTAATCACATAAAACATCATCAAATCAGGACAATGCAATACGCAAACAATCAATACAAGGTCATGCATTGTCAAAATCATCATGGGTGCTGAGAAATAAAGGGCGCTACAAAAAACTTAATGCATGCTACAAAAGATTTAAAGGGCACTATGGAAAACATAAAGGGGGCTACAAAAATACTAAAAGGTGCTAAAAGAATGCATGAAGATACAAAAAGGTTGGAAAACGTGCCCTAAACAGAAAATTTTCAAATAACAAAAGTTTAACGGGTTACATACCGTGGGTCCATAGTGTGCCAGCCGCTAATGTCATCAGATGCACTCAACACAGTGCTAGTGGGTAGGAAGTGCCATCTTTCTCACTCCAGAGCTCAAAATTTTTAATTTTTACTAGGTTAAAATGGGAAAATGACATGGAAAATGACATTTTAATCCTATTTAAAGGTAAAATTGGGGCATTTTATCACATTTTATCATAGCAGGGGCAATTTGGGTCATCACTTTTTCATCTCATGTCTTTCCACGTAAATTTCTTCACATCATCATTTTCGAACGATGAATCGACATCTTAAAAATCATAAAAATTGAAAAATTCCAACAAATTTAAAAATTCAAAAAAGTTTTCACAAAAATCAAAATCTTATCGATTCATCGTCCGAGGGGGCATATACCTATCAACATTTGACAATCAACATCTGGGGCAAATTTCAAAATTCTTTGAAGCAATGCGTAAAACACATCACTTCAAAGAGGGGCAAAATGTATACACCTAAAAATGGTCACATCACAATAGTCCGGTAATTTAATTAAATCTCGAATTCAACTGCGTATAAATAAATCTAAATAATTTATTTATATTGTTCATTCATTTCATTAAATAAATAAATTTATTTAATCACTTTTCTTATCCATTTCTTAATTAATTAAATAAACATTATGATTTATTTATATTAATTATCATATAATCTTGGCTTGAATATTTTATTCAAATAAAGATTAAATATTAATTCTTCTAAATCTTCTAAATTCCATTCACAATTAAATATTCCAAATATTTAATTAATTCTTCCAAATTCTATTCGCAATTAAATATTCCAAATATTTAATTAAAACTTCTAATGTCTATTCACATCAAATATTTCAAAAATATTTTAAATCCTCAAACTCACATAAAATTAAATAAATTTATTTATTTAATTTGGATTATCAACAACAATCGTGAAACAACTTCAAAATAGAAAATTAACAAATTTCTTTGTTTCTGAGAAAAGTTGTTCCCGTGGGTTGAAGACAAACCTCCATTCTTCTCTCCAACCTCCCAACATCTTCCATCTTCCTCTCAACCTCTCCATATTTCACCATTCAAAATTACTAGACAATCTCATAGCCATTTATCTTTGCCATCCAGGTTCTTGCCTGTAAAAATCTATAAAAGGGACTACCAAGTCTCTGAAAAAGAAAGAAGTTTGCATACAGGAAAACTGTAGTCAATCAGCCTTCCAGCATCCATAGCCTCTAGAATCATAACATAGCATAGCCCAGCATATTAGCAATCCATATCATGGCCTATCATCCTCATATCATAGCTTCAATAGCATCCATAATCCATAGCCCCTGTGTATATCCGTATATCAACATTTCACTCCACCAACATATAGGATAGAGAAGTACTCTCCCTTTGCATACTCATTTTGTAGATTGTCATTTTGAGAAGCTTTGCTTATACAATCTGAGAGCAGCAGCTTCAGGCGAATTACTGGAGATAGGGGACAATGGAACGATTCTAAAGAAGCTCTGTTTGATTTCTTTGATTTCATTTTATTTAGCTTTCTTTAGTTTAATGTTGCATTGGTGTGTTTTTGTCATATCATTTTGATACTAACATTTCCTACACACACATGCATCTAATTTTTAAAAAGAGATCTTATTTTAATACTAAAATTATTTTCTCAATAATACAATAAATATATACACATATATATATATATATATATATATATATATATATATATATATAATTTAATTTTAGAAATTCAAAATTCGCTTATAACAAAGTAAATCGAAATTTATAAGTGAAACATGCAAAATTCAAACAAATCACATATAATACAAATATCTTGAAAGAGGGTGAACAAATTTTAGGGCATTCCGTAGATATACATAGTCGCCGACTGTCTATGGCCGTCACATAGAGCCTACCCCATATGGGGTAGCAGCTGTGTTGGCAGTCGTTGTTGCCTGTGAAGGCGGCATCGGCTACCTCCACAGTCGTCGCCCTACATGGGAGCGGCTGTGGGGGTAGCCCCTGGGGCCCCCCAATATTAAACCAACTTTTTTTTTATTTTAACATTATTTCTCTAAAATCCGAAACCCTACGATTTAAATCGCGTACGGATTTTCAATATAAAGAATATAAAATTTCATAGAGCATTTTCACAATGAAATTGCATATATATATATATATATATATTATTTATATACACATATATATATACATTTAATCAACAAATAAGAATATGATAATCAGACAAATATTCTGATAGAGTTTTCTACAGGAAATTGGGAAAACCATCAATTTAATACAAATATTGTCAAAGATCTTCAATTTCAACAATAGAGGATTTTCAATTCAAATTACCAAAAATTTTCTACAGGTAATGTTTATCAAAGTTCTTCATAGAAGTTTCCATTTCCTCAAACTAATCCATAAGTTTCACTTACAATTCTACAGAGGTTTCTTCTATTTTCTTTTGAAACTTTTCAATTGTTTAACAAAAACCTTCTCGGTTGCTCTCTAATTTTACTATAAAATCTTGTTTTGAAATTTTCACAGAGAGGTAACAAATCTCTACATAATATTTTTAACAAAATTCACCGAGAAGAACAGAAGCTTTAAACACAATAATTTCCTCTACAGGCAATCTTTTATTAGACAAATTTTAACAAAACTTCTACGAAATTAATTCTTTATACAGGCAATCTTTTCAAAAGATAATTAACTAAATAAATATAAAAGAACCTGTATTGCTGTAGCTTGAAAAAAAAATTGACTGTTGAAGGAAAGCTTTGCTTGTTGTGTGCAACTTCCAAAGCTCTTTTCAAATCTCCTCTTTCTAGAAGAATGCAAATTACTAACATATAACAACCCGAGAACTTCTTCCAAAAATTTTAAATCAAAACCCAAAAGAAATCACAAAATTTCCCAATTTCTTTAGCAGAATTGTTTTTCTTTCTTTTCCCATGAAGTCTTCACTTTTTTTTTTTCTAGATCTGGCAATATTCTTTCCGAGAAAATTCCCACAAGAATTTTTGCATTAAATTTAACTAACACACATGGATATTCAAGAAAATATCTACTAACCACTCACAGATATTTTCTCCTCACACTTATCAAGAATTTATTTTATTTTAAAGAATTCAAAAATTCAAAAATTAATTTCCTTATTATTTTAATTCCTATTTAAAATTCCATTTCTCACAATGCATTTAAAGAATATTTTAACTATTCTCTCAAATAAAAGTAACTTTAATTAATCAATTAATTTATTTAATAAAATAATTTTAATCATAATGATTAAATTATTTAACCAAATAAACTAATTTAATTAATCAAATAAAATATGAAGCTTTTATCTACAATATTTAAAGTTAATTTAAATAAGCATTAAATTATAAAGAACATTAATCTACCATTAAAATCACAAAATAAACCTTATACAACAAATAATCAAGACAGACAAAGACGAAAGAACTAAAAATTACCAGACCTAAACTGACGACATACTGTGACTGGGTTTGAGACTAGACTAGGAAAAACCTCGTTACTACCTCCCAAATAACATTACCGTTGAGTCTAAACATGCTCAGACCTATGAAACTAGGTGGAGTCAGTGTCATGTACCTGAAATCCTGCAATCAAACATATAACATATATATATATATAATCCATGATTCAAACACACTGTGAGGAGAAAATTGCAGAAATCACAGGGCACTCACAAGTGAGTGATGCAACTCCATTCTCCTCACCAATACAATATCACATCAAACTGAAAAAATAATTAACAATTAATTCTACCATAAGCATACATATAGCAGTAACATTAGAATTAAACATCTATGCTAACATAAAGCATGTCATAAATAATTACCACCATACAATGTATCATCACATCACAAAATAAATCCACCATCGCTCTCATGTCGTCGATCAATACATCAAAACCAAGTACCAGGGTCTATCAAAGTGAAAACATGCTAACAGAAAATATAAGCAAAATGGAGGGGTACTACATCCTCCCCCCTAGGATCAGGATTGCTCCTGAAAGCCTATGAACAGATAGGGATAAATCTCCCTCATACGTGTCGCATCCTCCCAAGTAGCAGATGCCTCATGACTAGGATCCCATTGGATCCTCACCTGATCAATGTCTCGACCCCTGAGAACGAGTCTCTGGCGTTGAAGAATGCCCACAGGCTCCAAAGCCAGCTGCCCATCCTCTACCTGTAATGCATTCCAATCAAGTACATGAGAAATATTAGGATGATAAGGTCTGAGAACTGACACATGAAAGACATCATGAATACGTGACAAACTGGGTGGTAAGGCAAGTCAATATGCCATAGGAACAATCCTCTCTAGAATCTCAAATGGCCCAACAAATCGAGGCAGAAGCTTAGAGCCTTTTCCATAATGGATTGGACTCTTTCACGGTCACACTCGAAGAAATACTCTATCACCAACTAAAAAATTACCGGTCCACTCTATGTCCATCGGCATACTTCTTTTGTCTATCCTGAGCTGCTATTAGATGTTCTCTAATGCGATCAACCTATTTCTCCATGCCTCAAGTATCTCGGGTCCAAGTAACACTCTATCCTCAAGTCGATCCCAACTCAATGGAGTTCGACAAGGACGTCCATATAATGCCTGAAATGGTGGCATACCTATGGAACTTTGATATCCATTATTGTAAGCAAATTCCACTAAGTACAGATAATCCTCCCAACGTGATTGTTGGTCCATTACATGCATTCTAAGCATATCCTCAAGAATTTGATTAACTCTTTCTGTCTGACCATCTATTTGAGGATGATACGCTGAACTGAAGTTCAACTGTGTACCTAGAGCATGTTGTAATGAAGTACATAGGGCTGATGTAAATACAGGATCTCTATCTGATATAATCCCATGAGGAATTCCATGCAATCTAACAATGTCCTCCATGAATATCCTAGCTACAGATGAAGCATTATAAGATTATTGTACTTGCAAAAAATGTGCTACCTTAGTCAATTTGTCAATAGTTACCATAATGGCATCATGTCGACGTGACGACATAGGTAATCCTACAATGAAATCAACTGATATAATATCCCATTTCCATTGAGGAATGAGATGTGGCTGCAATAATCCTGCGGGATGTTGATGCTCAGCTTTGACTCTCTAGCACTCAAGACATCTCGATACAAAATCAGCAATATCGTGTTTCATACCAGACCAAAAATACAATTGTCAAAGATCCGCATGCATTTTCTTAACACCAGGATGAGCTGAGTAAGGAGTTCGATGTGCCTCAATCATAATCAACGTGTGAAGACCTTCTAAATGTGGTACATAGATACAGTCTAAATGACGCAATAACCCATCTGGTTCAAGAAAATACCTGTAAATCGACCCTCTAGAGATCTACCTGATTCAATCTTCGTCTTCACCTCCTGATACAATCTATCTATAGGAAGTGCTGCTAAAATTTGGCTCTTCAAATCTACTTCAAGAGTAATAGCAGAAATTTCATGTCGATGACGACTGAGAGCGTCAGCCACTACGTTCTCTTTTCCCTGAACATATTTCACCTCAAAATCATATTCACACAAGAACTCCATCCACCTTCTCTGTCTATCATTCAAATTAGGTTGCGTAAAAATATATTGTAGACTACGGTGATCAGTATGAAGTTTGAAACGGTGACCCAATAAGAAATGCCTCTATCGAACCAATGAATGAACAACTACGACAAGTTCCAAATCATGAGTAGGGTAATTTAATTCATGATCCTTGAGTTTGTGAGACTCATAAGCGATCACACGTCCTTATTGGATCAGTACTCCTCCTAAACCCTCCAAGGATGCATCAGTGCAAACAACAAAATCCTTAGCAGGATTAGGAACAACTAATATAGGCGCATTAGTCAACTTTTCCTTAAGTGTTTGAAAAGCCAATTGACACTGCTCTGTCCAGAAAAATTTCTTCCCTTTCCCCTAAAGAGAAGTAATGGGGTGCCCAATCCTAGAAAACCCCTGAACAAACCGTCTATAATAACTAGCAAGACCCATGAAACTACGAACCTCAGCTACATTGGTAGGCATGGGCCAATCAACAATAGCTTGGATCTTTGAAGGATCCACAACAATACCCTTTCCAGAAATCACATGACCAAGGTATTTCACCTCAGTCTGAAAGAAGTCACACTTCTTCAGGTTTGCATACAATTGATTCTCCCTCAAGCATTGCAATACCTATCTCAGATGCTCTTCGTGCTCCTTCATATTTCTCGAATAGATCAAAATATCATGAAGAAACACAAGGAAAAAATGATCAAGGTATGTACGAAAAACACCATTCATCAAACTCATGAATACTGATGGTGCATTTGTTAACCCAAATGGTACTACTGTGAATTCGTAGTGCCCATAACGAGTTCAAAATGTTGTTTTATGAATGTCTGCTTCTGCAATGCGTAATTGATGGTAACCTAATTTCAGATGAATTTTAGAGAACAAATTAGTTCCCTTAATCTGATAAAAAAGATCATTGATTCTGGGTAAAGGATATCGATTCTTTATCGTTACTTTGTTCAATTGACGGTAGTCAATACACAATATAAGTGACCCATCCTTCTTTACGAAGATGACAGGTGCTCCCCAAGGAGAAACACTTGGACGAATCAAACCCTTATCTAAAAGTTCTTCCAACTGAATACGAAGCTCCTCTAATTCCTGAGTAGTCATTCTGTATGGGGCACGAGATATAGGCACTTCTCCAAGAACTAGGTCAACTCTAAAATCAATATCTCGTTTCGGTGGCATACCAGGTATATCATCAAGAAATACATCAACGAATTCTCTAAGGATAGGATGATCATCAAGAGATATCTCTTGACTCTCTCCTACCTCCAAATCATTAATTGTTGTTGCAAATAGTTGACAACCCTAGCGAAGAAATCTCTTCAATTGCATAGCAAAGATCATCCGCAAAGAGATAGGTCTTTGAACACCTATGATATCAACTTACTGTCTTCAGTTGGTAGTCAATCATAGCATGATGAGATTCTAACCAATCCATACCTAAAACAATATCATACGATCCTAAAGGTGTAACATGAAGATCCACAAAGGTAGATAACGAACCAATTCTTAGTTCACAATTGCATACAAGGTTCTCAACCACTACATTCACCCTAGAGGTGAACTCTACCTGCCACTTACCGCCTTGCTTTACCACCACAAGACCACATCGCTCAACAATGGTAGGTGAAATAAAGGAATCAGTAGCTCCAAAATAAAAAAGAATAGTAACACTAGAACCCTGTAACTAACCTGAAGTCTCGACCACTATATTCTGATGATCGGCTTGGCCATTATTAACCGCAGCATAAACTGTATGAGAATGGCCTACATCACCAACTGTAGGCTCATAAGCTGTCGGTTGTGGCCCAAATCCTGAAGAACCTCTCATAGGACACTGCCTATCAATGTGTCCCTGTTGACCACAAGAATAACAACCAGTACCTCTACCAAATCCTCTGCCACCTGAAGGTGCATTGGATTGCTGAAGCTACCTCTACTAATAGTAGAATGCGCACTCTGAGCTGGTCGATCCTATCGATTGCACTTATTGCACGACTAGTTGTGGTTCTTTCCTGACTGAGGACTATTACCCTATTGAGGCTGTGAATTATTATTCTTCTGAGGAGTACACTATTGCTGCTGCTGCCCACCCTTAGTGGGTGTCTGTTGGTTCCTAGAGGAACCTCCTGTCTGTATCTGACCACCACGTGGAGCAAAACCTGCTATAGGTACACTACCTATCTAGACACCTGTATGTCCAACCAATGCTAGAGTCAGATTCTCTTCCACATACGTGCTTTCTCAACTACAACTTCCATAGTCTTCAGTTCAAAGACTCTAACTCCTCCACTAATGCGGGCATTCAAACCCCTGATAAAATGTTGCACTAACATTTCCTCGTCATCACCAATTCCTACATATTGCTTTAGTTCATAAAATCTGCATTCATACTGCTCAACAGATAGAGCCATCTGACATAAATTGTGAAACTCATCAGCTCATTGTTGCCTCCAATGCTCAGATAAGAAACATGATCTAAACCTTTCCAAGAACATCTCCCAAGAAATTGACCCAATCTCTAGATGAAGCTTCTGCTCCTCCAAATGCCACCAAGTAGAGGCAAAACCTTTCAGATGCATGATGGCGCATCTAGCTCATGTATTGCTACCATATGGGTGCATAGCAAAACATCTACCCAAGTCTAATAACTAGGTCTCTGCCTCTAAACCACCACCTATGCCATCAAATGTAGGAGGGCATGCCCTCAAAAAATCCCTCATATGTCCTGCGACTATGGCATCCTGCTCTATAGTACTAACAATCCTCCTAGGAGATCTACCACGTTCCCTAGCCACCTCCTAATCCACTTCCTATCTCGGACCAAGTCTGGCAAGTACCTCTTCTAGTACGGGATGCAACTAAGCTCCCTCAACCTCTGGCTGATTCGGAATCCGTTCCTCACCTGTCTGTTCCAACTGAGGACCCAATTGTTCGGCATGTTCGCTCTCATGGGAGCTCTAAGGGGGAGTAACCTGAGGTTTTGGCCCATGGTCTCCACCTCGACCTCTACCACAACCTCTAGTATCACGCCTAGGCATGATCCTACACATAAAACAAAAGAAACAAGTCTTAGATACAAAATAGACAAGACTAATAGAAAATGATACTACGTAGTCTAACATCTAGGTCAACCTAATGGGCTCACAATTACCCAGAGCATCCAGTGTTAGAACCTTTGCTCTGATACCAATTTGTAATGCCCCGTCTTGTAACATAAAGAATGTTGCATTGACAATGAAAGTGTAATAAATTTTTTTTAAAGTGTAAACATTAACTTTACTAATTGCAAACATTCCCTAAGTAACGCGATGACACACTACTTGAAAATCCCATAGATGATAAAGTATTTAGCATGGCATACATTTAATTCACATAAACTTAAGAGCATACATTGAATAACATTTAAATTACATCATTAAAGATATATAGAACAAATAAAATCCTTTCTTACATTGCATTTGAAATAACATTTATAATACTCATTTTCCAAATGAGGTAGGTCATATAAAATTACAATTACATATTACAAAAGTTCACCTCATTAACAATAGAGGAGTAATACATATATAAAATTTCCACTGAAACAAATAAGAAAGTACATTTTCGCTCACGAGCTCTCCATCAAAAAAGTCCTCGTTGCCACGAACAAGAACTGGGGACCCAACGGAGTAAGGTGCACGTTCCACCCAACCATGTGGTACCCGTAGGTCCACCCCCCATGCTAGGAGATAGTAAAAAGGTTCCTTAGACATAACCTACAAACCCTAGACACAAGTAAAACCATATACAAAATATACAAGTACAAACTTAACTTATTGGTTACATTGCTTCCAGAACTGAAAGATCAAAAACACTAAGTTCACAAAAATACTATTATTATAGGTGGAGTGTCATCACAATGTTGCATAGGTTACCCTGGTGTTTCTTCCTAAGTTCCGGCCCCCAACTTGTGTTACCCTGGTAACCTCTTACGAAACCCGGTCCCTCATGCATTCTATTGTGGAATCAAATATCTTTTAAAATAATAAGATATCAACTTTTCCATTCCAGGCCTTCTCAACTCATTCTCAAGACTGAACTAGCCCTTGAGTCTATAAGTGAGGCTTATTAATCTAGTTTAAGGTTTTAGACTACCTAATGTGTTGTTTTAGTTTTCACTGATTAACTAACTCTACATGAGTTACCCTAACACCACTTTGTGTGCCAGCCCTCATTAAGAGCCACTCCCCTAATAATAACATAGGGAAACTAACTCCTCTAACTAAGGTAGACAAGGTGCACATAAACTAGCATCTAAAACCAATCATATAACAATGGACATCACAACCTGTTCATAGAACCAGGTGTCAAAAAACTATACAAAACCATGTGCACTACCCTAGTTTGTTCAAAATATGAAACCATTAAGGATATAACTCCCTCAAAAAGAAACTATGTCTGGAAGACTTGAAATCTCATATAACCTCAATTTTCCCAACTAAAATATAAAACAACTTGAATCAATTCAGGAAAAAATAAGATTCTAATATTAGGATTGACTAAATCCAATCAAATCAGTACCATTAAGCACAAAATTAATCAACTTGTTTATAGTTCTTTTCTCAAACAATAAAATAAATTCAATTATTTAATTTAATTCTGATTTTCTCAATTTCACATATAAATAAATTTTAAAATTTCTCTTTCAATCTTATTGTTTTAAAAATAGTTAAACTCATACTTTACATGCATCTAATTTTTTAAAAGAGATCTTATTTTAATACTAAAATTATTTTCTCAATAATACAATAAATATACACACACACACACACATATATATATATTATATTAAAATTTAATTTTAGAAATTCAAAATTCACTTATAACAAAGGAAATCGAAATTTATAAGTGAAACATGCAAAATTCAAACAAATCACATATAATACAAATATCTTGAAAGAGGGTGAGAAAATTTTAGGGCATTCTGTAGATATACACAGTCGCTGATTGTGTATGGTCATCACACACAGCCTACCCCATATGGGGTAGCAGCTATGTTGGCAGTCATCGCTGCCTGTGAGGGCAACATCGGCTGCCTCCACAGTCGTCGCCCTACATGGGGGCGGTTGTGGGGGTAGCCCTTGCGGCCCCCCAATATTAAACCAACATTTTTTTTATTTTAACATTATTTCTCGAAAATTTGAAACTCTGCAATTTAAATCGCGTACGGATTTTCAATATAAAGAATATAAAATTTCACAAAGCATTTTCACAATGAAATTACATATATATATATATATATTTGTATAAGTATATGTATATATATTATTTATATACATATATATAAATATATATATATATATTTAATCAACAAATAAGAATATAATAATCATACAAATATTCTGATAAAGTTTTCAACAAGAAATTGGGAAAACCATCAATTTAATACAAATTTTGTAAAGATCTTCAATTTCAACAACAAAGGATTTTCAATTCAAATTACCAAAAAATTTCTACAGGTAATGTTTATCAAAGTTCTTCACAGAAGTTTCCATTTCCTCAAACTAATCTGTAAGTTTCACTTACAATTCTACAGAGGTTTCTTCTATTTTCTTTTGAAACTTTCAATTGTTTTAACAAAAACCTTCTCGGTTGCTCTCTAATTCCTTGGTTTTATAAATCTTGTTTTGAAATTTCTGCAAAGAGGTAAATAAATTTCTACATAATATTTTTAACAAAATTCAATTTATAGAAGAAATAAAGCTTTTAAATACAATAATTTCCTCTACAGAAATCTTTTATTAATAAATTTTAACAAAACTACTACAAAATTAATTCTTTATACAAGCAATCTTTTCAAAAGAAAATAAACTAAATAAATAGGAAAGAACCTATATTGTTGTAGCTTGAAAAATTGACTATTGAAGGAAAGCTTTGCTTGTTGCGTGCAACTTCCAAAGCTCTTTTCTAAATCTCCTCTTTCCAAGAATGCAAATTACTAATAAATAATAACCCGAACTTCTTCCAGACTCTTTAAATCAAAACCCAAAAGAAATCACAAAATTTCCCAATTTCTTCAGCATAACTTTTTTTCTTTCTTTTCCCGTGAAGTCTTTTCTTTTCTTTTTTTCCAGATCTGGCAATATTCTTTTCGAGAAAATTCCCAACAAGAATTTTTGCATTAAATTTAACTAGCACACATGGCAATTCAAGAAAATATCTACTAACCACTCACGAATATTTTCTCCTCACACTTATCAAGAATTTATTATATTTTAAAGAATTAAAGAATTCAAAAATCAATTTCTATATTATTTTAATTCCTATTTAAAATTCCATTTCTCGCAAAGCATTTAAAGAATATTTTAACTATTCTCCCAAATAAAAGTAACTTTAATTAATCAATTAATTTATTTAATAAAATAATTTTAATCACAATGATTAGATTGTTTAACCAAATAAACTAATTTAATTAATCAAATAAAATATGAAGCTTTTATCTACAATATTTAAAATTAATTTAAATAAGCATTAAATTATAAAGAACATTAATCTACCATTAAAATCACAAAATAAACCTTATACAACAAATAATCAAGACAGACATAGACGAAACAACTAAAAATTACCAGACATAAACTGACGACATACTGTGACTGGGCTTGAGACTAGACTAGGAAAAACCTCGTTACTACCTCCCAATCAACATTACCATTGAGTCTGGACACGCTCAGACTTGTGAAACCAGGTGGAGTCGGTTTCGTGTACCTAAAATCCTGCAATCAAACATATAACATATATATAATCCATGATTCAAACACACCGTGAGGAGAAAATTGTGAAAATCATAGGGCACTCGCAAGCGAGTTATGCAACTTTGTTCTCCTCACCAATACAATATCACATCAAACTGACAAAATAATTAACAATTAATTCTACCATAAGCATATATATAACAATAACATTAGAAGTAAACATCTATGCTAACATAAAGCATGTTAGAAATAATTACCACCATACAATGTATCATCACATCACAAAATAAATCCACCATCGCTCTCATGTCAGTGATCAATACATCAAAACCAAGTACCAGGGTCTATCAAAGTGAAAACATGCTAACAGAAAACATAAGCAAAATGGAGGGGTACTACAATGTTTCTCTTGTTGTTTTTCTCTTTATTCTTGTTGTTTGAGTAGCTCCTTGTTTTTTTGTTGGGGGTGCCCTTTCCTTTATAGGAACACTTTATTGTTTAGCTAGAGTAATTTTTATTTTATAGAGGAATTTGTTTGTTTTGTTGGAGTACTTGGATCCTTTCTCTTAATTCCATTTTCTGATGGCACGGTATCAAATGACTTGGGGGAAACTGGAGGGGTGGTAGCTATTCTACTAGATCTTCTAACACTTGATGATAATCTTG
>VDFB02054668.1:0-56577 GCA_007258455.2 Sequoia sempervirens
AATGTCCTCTTCAAAGGATGACGAACAATCTCATTCAAATCAACAAGTTCTTTTCTAAGTATATTCTTCTCTATAAATTTTCCATAATTCCTTCATAAAATCTACCTTGATTTATCATTTATAACCCTCTCCCTCAAATTTATTTGTGCTTGCATATTTTATCCTTTATTTCACACACACACACACATGCACACTTCTTTATTCTTCAAGTCTAATTGCTTTTATATCTTCATGGCCGAGTGAAGAGATGTATCTCTTTGAAAAGAGAGAACATTTCAAATAGGTATGTCCCTTTATTACTAAAACCAATCATTTCTTTTTCAACTTGATTGCTACCCTTTGAAAACCTTAATTGCAAACTTTAATCTATTGTTTTTAATTGTTGCTTCTAAACACTACCTTTTATGGAATCACTACCTTCTCCTTAATATTTTTATTGCCTTAGATCACTCCATTTAAATATGAGTTTGGGTGATCACATTTAACACTATATGGTCTACCAACATATAAGGTCGGCCCAACAAAATGAATAATCTAATAATTTTAAATTAATTTTTGTGTTAAAATGACACCAAAATAATGAAGGTTGGCCTCCTTCAAAACATATTTTATCTTTGATATGGACAACTTATTATAAGGGGGCCAACTTGTAATGTTTCATTGATGTGATCTTGATATTCATGGACTTTTGACATCAATGACAATTAATTATAACAATATCCACCTTTTTCATTGATGGCACCACATTACTCCAATTCACTACTCCCTCTGTCATGTTGCTCCCTCTATCTTTGTTACCCCCCTTCATTGTACTTCTCAACCCCTTTAACATCAATGGTAGAAAATTTCATCAATAAACTCCCCCTAAGGAAAACATTCATTTACTAACTGCCTGAAGGTGATACTACCCCCAACTTCTACCTTAATGAATCAAAAGTATCCTTTGGAAGTGGCTTGGTGAAAATATCTTCAATCTGTTCTTGGGTAGCAACATATTCCATTTTGACTTGTGGAGAAGCTACCCGTTCCCTTAAGAAATGATACTTGATGGGAATATGTTTGGTCCTAAACTGCATAAATGGATTCTTTGAGATATTAATTATATTTGTATTATCACAAAATATAGAAATTAGATCCTCATATTCAACCTCAATGTCCTTCAATGTTTGCTTCATTCAAAGAACCTGTGTGCAAAAAGTTGTTGCTCCAATATACTATGCTTTTGCTATGGATAGTGATATTGATGCCGGCTTCTTACTCATCCAAGATACCAAATTCTTACCAAGGAAGAATTCTCCTCCACTAGTACTCTTTCTATCATCTACACTACTGCCCCAATCTGCATTTGTGTATGTTGTTAAAGTGAAGTCTTTACTTATTGAATACCATAAACCAAAGTCTAATGTACCTTTCCAATATTTGAATATCCTTTTAATTACATGTAAATGAGTTTCCTTGCGTGCAACTTGAAATCCTACAGCCATGCCCACTGCTTGAATAATATCTGGTTGTGAAGTTGTAACATAGAGTAGACTTCCAATCATTGATCTATAGACTAAATGATTTTCATTAGGACACTCATCATCTTTACTAATCTTGCAACATGTAACCATGGGGGTACTGATTGGGTTACAATCCTCCATTCTAAACTTTTTGAGAATCTCTTTAATATATTTGGTTTGAGAGATGAAATTTCCTTCATTTGTTTTACAGATTTGTAATCCTGAAAAGAAAGATAACACCTCAAGAATGGACATTTTAAATTGTTTCTACATAAATCTTGAGCAAATGCTTGACACATCTTATTATTGCTTCCTCCAAAAATGATGTCATCTACATTTACCATAATAATTAACTAATCAATCTCCTTCGGTTTTCAAATATAATTTGTTATCTACAATACCTCTATTGAACCCTTGCTCTTGCAAATACTTATCCATTATAGAATACCAAGCTCTAGGGGCTTGTTTCAAACCATAAAGAGCCTTTTTATGATTACATACACAATCTCCATTTTATAATAAGATAAATCCTTTAGGTTGTTCTATATATACTTCCTCTTCTAAATGTCCATTTAAGAAGGTTGATTTCAAGTCCATTTGATATACTTTGAAATCTTTGTAACATGCAAAGGCTAAAAACATTCTTATAGATTCAAGGCATGCAACTGGAGAACAAGTTTATTTGAAATCAATTCCTTCCACTTGAGCATACCCCTTGCAAACCAATCTTGCCTTATTCCTTACAACCTGGCCATTCTCATCTAGTTTATTTATGAAAACTCACTTTGTACCAATAAAATTCTTATCCTTGGGTCTTGGAACAAGTTCCCAAGTCTCATTCTTCTCAATTTAGTTCAATTATTCTTGCATGGCTTTTATCTAGAATTTATCTTCACTTGCTTCCACTAAAGTTTTGGGTTCAATTTTAGAAAGTACTGACATATTTTAAAAATATGGTTGATTAGCTTGTCTCCTTGTTTGAACTTCCATATCATTGTCTCCTAAAATCAAATCCTCAGGATGATTTTTTTGAACAAACTGAGATGCAATTTTTGGAGGTGCCTTAAAGGGTGTCCTAGATGGATTTTTTGTGCTTCTAGACTCATTATTCCCCATCTCCACTTCTTTGTCTTCTTCTTTCTAATTTTATTCTTCTTGATAGTATATACATCTTAGGTGCCTTGATTTTATAGTATCTTTCTTGATCAATCTTTACATTTTTGTTTTCTACCACCTTTTGTAGCCTTTTGCTGTAGCACCTATATGCTTTTCTCCTAAACGAATACCCAACAAATATCCATTCATCCAATCTAGAATCAAACTTACCACTATTATCTTCATCTCTTCTTATGTAGCATTTACTGCCAAACACTCCGAAGTATTTCACTGTAATAGGTCTTCCTTGTTAGAATTATGAAAAACACGAGCCACATGATCAAAAAACAAACAAATACACCTTCCATGCAAGTGATTTGCAAACAATATGTGCAATATTCCTCAATAAGAAAAAACTACAAAAGAACCTCAAGAAACTTCAAGGAATTTACAAGAGTCCTCAAAGGTTGAGAGTTCGAGAGAACAAAAGAGTCTCCAAAGTAATAATCCAATGAAGGTTGAGTGCTATATAGGAGCAACCCTAAATGCTAAAGGGATTAGATCATGACAAGTGTCAACATCACATGCAATGAGACAAAATGATCTAATAATAGCTCACTTCAATTAAAATAGAAAAACACTTAGTTAACTAAATAAAGAACTCCTAAGTTTAGCTTAAGTGCATGAGAATAAATTAGACTAATGATCAACTAAAAGTTAATTAATTATTAGCTAATGCATGATTACTCAACATTCCCTTCCATAGCTCATATGGAGTTTTATCATTATTCACTCTAATTTGAACATGACTCAAAATATATACTGTTGTGAGCACTGCTTCCTTCCAAAACGAGTATGATAATTTGGACTCATTTAACATTGTCCTTTCCATATCTTGTATTGTTATGTTTTTCCTTTCCACAACAACATTTTGTTGAGGAGTTCTCGCTACTAAATAGTGCCTCCTTATCCCTTGTTGTTCACATAACTCTACAAACTCATTTAAGGTGAACTCCTCCTTGATAAGACCTTAGACATTTGATTTTGAGTCCAATTTCATTTTCCACTAGAGATTTAAATGCATTAAATTTTTCAAAGGCTTTTGATTTTTCTCTTAGAAAAGTTATTCATGTCATTATAGAGAAATAATCAATCAACAACACAAAATAAAACTTACCTTGTATACTCTTGGTTCTTGTTGGTCCACATAGATCTATGTGGACAAGCTCCAATGGCTTGGGTGTAGAGTATTCCTTTGTGTTGAATGTCACTCTTGTCTGCTTCCCATAGTGACATCATTTGCAAATAATGTTGTTGGGTTTGTAAATCTTAGGCATAGCTCTAATTGCCCGATTCTTATTGATCTTCACTAGATTATCAAAGTTCATGTGTCCCATTCTCCTATACCAAATCTAACTTTCATCATTGTGACTTATAAAACATTTTTTACCTAAATAGAGATTGTTTGGCACTCTACTTGCATCATCTACCAGTCTCCCAATTTTTTTGATTTCATATCCTTCTTCATGGAAAGTTAAATTGTGACCTTGATCACACATTTGGCTAACACTTAACAAATTATGCTTTAGTCCTTTGACATCTAAAACATTTTTTGGCCTTGTTCATCCATTATCTAGACTAAGATTCCTTGTTCTTGCAATTTTAGTTGTGTTTTCCATTAATTTTATGGTTCCACCATTTATCTTCTTTAGATATCTAGACATGTGCTTTTATCAGGTTGGTCATGTGACTTAAGCAGCCACTATCAATATATCATTGATCTCTCTAATTTTGTACATGAAGTGCAATTTGAACAAGCATGGATCTCTCTCTTTTTGTTTCCACACTTTCATATTTCCTTCAATTGGCTTGGATAAAACATTCTCTTTCTAATTTGGCTTTGGTGCCTCTACAAATATAGTTCTACAAAAACTTGTAGTATGCCCAAAATTATTGCACAAGTTATAACATTCAACATTGAAGTTTAGGGGAGAAAATGAATAGTGATTCCTATTCTCAAATCCATAAAAAATCTTATCCCACCCATTATTCTTATTATAACTCCTACAATTTATTACCTTGTGACCAAATTTATTACATAAATAATAGTAGCCAAAATGAATGATATAACCTATTTGTGCAAGGTTGTCTTGGAGGAATAAGCTTCTTGACTATGTCCTTTTACTCATTTGGTGTAGTATCTAACTTTTGGTGATTCAGGCTTTCCTCCTTGCTACATTCGTCTATACAAGGACTTTTGATTACATCAACATAGCTTTTTGGTTTTCATTCTTTTAAAGTTTTGACTTTACTTTCCTCATCGTGTGCCCTGCTAGTTGCTTTGATTTCTTTGAAACCAAGTCTCATCTTTAGCAATGGTGATCTCTGTTCACTTAGGATATTGTCCAAGATCTTAATGCTTTTCTCAAACTTAATGCTTATGTTTAACTTGTTAATAGTTCTCTCTAATTCCTTCCTTTGAGTAATAATTTCATATTCAAGTTTCTCACATTCCTTTTCTTTTTCTTTAAATTGAGTTTTTGTAACATCCTCTATCCTTTTGCTTTCCTCTAATTGGATTTTTTAAATTTAGATCATTTGTTTCGCCTCTTCAAAGTTTTTCCTTTCTTCTTCAAATCACAATTTTTTCCTTTTATTTTTCTTTTTCAATCTCTTAATTTCTCCTATGGAAAAATCTAGTTCTTCTTCCAGATCTTTTGCGCTATTTAAGCTTCAACGTTTTCTTCCTCGTTTATTTGATTCTTATTTTCTCTTTTATCAATGTTCTCCATGTTTTCTACTTCCAATGCCATAAAGAGTGTTTCCTCTCTACACTTTTTGCATCACTATCACTGGATGAACCAACATGTCCCTATAGGAGTACACACTTTTCTTGCAATTCTCCATTTTATTTTTGCGATGTTGATTCTTTTTGCTTCCCTTCTTAAACTGATAATCTTCTTCTTCTTCACTATCACTATTATTTAAATAGGTGAATTTATTTGTAAAATATTCAATCTTACTACAACTAAAACACTTGAAAGGTAACTTGCCCTTGTATCTTTCAGAACCCCTTCTTTAGTTTCCTTACAAAGTTCACTTCCTCATTTTTCGTCACTATTTGATTTCTTGCTAAACTCAGCTTATTTTCCTTTCGACTTCTTTGTAGCTTTGAATCTCCCTTTTCGTCCTCATTTCATAGGCAGAGATAATTCCATGTAATTTGTCCATCAATAGAGTATCTAGGTTGTTCATCTCTTTAATTGAAAAAACATTGGCATCAAATAGATTAGTGGTAAAGATCTTAATACTTTTTGCATTATGGTTGAATCTTTTATCTCCTCACTGAGTCCCCTAATTGTATTGATAATCCCATCCACACGCAGAAAGGTGGAGACATTTTTTCCTCTTTCATTCTAAGACTTTTAAAGTCACTTCGATGTGTTTGCAACTTGGCTCTTTTGACTTTGTCATAACCTTCATTGGTATTCTAATTTTCCCACATGTCTTTGGTTCATTTGCAATGCATGACCTTCACGAATTCTAATTTGATAATTCAAATAGAATTATATTATTTTCCTTTGCATTATATTCACTACCCCTATTTCCTTCCTAATCTATTGAGGGAGTTGTAGGAGGTGTATAAGCCATTCATCACATATTTACAAATATCATGTATCCTAGAGAATTCAAATAGGTTTCCATCCTAATGCTCCAAAATGCATAGTTTTTTTCGTCAAACAATGGTGCTTTGTTTGAGGAGGAACCATATCCTTCTTGTTCTGCCATGTGTGCTCCTTTTAGGTCCACCTTCAAGTGGTTAAACTATCTCCAAAGGAACCTGCTTGATACCAATTAATGAGAACACACTAATACTGAGAGGGGGGTGAATTAGTATTATCTAAAACTTCTATCCAATTTAAATTTCAATTACCCAATATGCAAGATCAAAATAATGAACACAATAACACAAGAATATATGTGGAAACCCTTGCAAGAGAAAACCATAGCAAAATAATGTTATATATATATATATATATATATAACTTCTTACAATCTTTATAGGCACCAACCTACATGAGACACCAATCCCCTCTTATACAATTTTTAAGCACCTGAAGACACCAGTCCCCACAACTAAGTACCAACATAGTAAGAGACACGGTCAATCTCTTGTCAAGGCACCAACCTTCTATGCAATTGAATTACTATCTTTTTATGAATGTCCTCTTTAAAGGATGATGAACAGTCTCATTCAAATCAACAAGATATTTTCTTATATTCTTCTCTATAAATCTTGCATAATTCCTTCATAAAAGATACCTTAATTTATCATCTATAAGCCTCTCTCTCAAATCTTCTTGCATGTTTGTATATTTTATCCTTTATTTCACACATACTAAGTCTAAATTACTACATGCAATTGAATTACTATCTTCTTATGAATGTCCTCTTCAAAGGATGATGAACTATCTCATTCAGATCAAAAGTTCTTTTCTTATATTCTTCTCCATAAATCTACCATAATTCCTTCGTAAAATCTGCCTTGATTTATCATCTATATCCCTCTCCCTCAAATAACATGTGCTTGTATATTTTATCCTTTATTTCACACACACTTCTTTCTTCTTTTTAAGTTTGATTGATTTTATATCTTCATGGATGAGTGAAGAGATATCTCTTTGAAAAGAGATAACATTTCAAATAGATAGGTCCCTTTGTTACCAAAACTAATCGTTGCTTTTTTAGCCTGATCGCTGCCCTTTGGAGACCTTTAATCTCTTCTTTTTAATCGCTGCTTCTAAACACTTCCTTATATGGAATCACTACCTTCTTAATATTTTTCGTTGCCTTGGATCACTCCATTTAAATGAGTTTGGGCGATCACATTTAATTGTGTATGGCCGGCTAGCATATAAGATCGACCCAACGAAATAAATAATATAATATTTAAATTTAACTTATGTGTCAAAATGGTGCTAACGTAATTAAGGTCAACCTCCTTATAAACATATTTTATCTTTGATATGGACAATATTATAAGGAGGTCAGCCTCCAATGTTTAATTAACATTAATGACATGATCCTTCTTGATACTCATGTACATTTGACAACAATGATAACTAATTCTATCATCAATTTATATGCATCCTTTTATCTTTAATTTGGACGTTCCAATAGGGGTCAACTCATAATTTAAATATTTTTAAATTTTTAAAAATAAACCCCCAAAAATGGGGCACACCACTTGAGAGGGTTGACCATCTTCATAAAAAAACTTACAATTTATTTATTTTAATGAGGGCACCTAGAGTCTAAATGTTGACCCTTAGAAATAACACATTTTATTTTGTTTTTTTTGCACCTCCAATCTTGGTCTTCAAACACCTTTAACATCAATGGCAACAATTTCCAACAACATTTTGGGAGACAATCATAGAAGATGACCCATAAGTTGTTCAAATCCAACTATCACATAATTGATCTAATTTAATAATCATCTCTATTTAATGTATTATATAAATTTGTAAAATGTAATATATACATTTATAAAATACACAAAGGAGATATAGAAGGAAGCTTTCTTCCACTTATTATCTATGTGTTTTCATATTCATAGCATAGGAGAAGCTAGAAGACAAATGGCCATACATCTTGAGAGAGAGTACTCAATTTACAAAACACAAAAACTATTACAATTTGTTGCTTTAGTTTATATCATTCTTACATATATTTATATAACTAATACAATTTATTATTTCAATTTAATATCAAATGTTCTCACATATCTCTATAAATTCTTCTAATCCATTACCAACATTGCCCCCTCTTATCTAGTGCATCTATATTCTCATAGTTTAGAGTGTTGTCCTATAGAACTTCCCTATGATTTAGATCATTGGTGGTGCTGTGAGTTCTTCAATTTACATTCTTGAATGGATTTTGCAATTGTATAATTCCCATGCCTCTCAAAACCTGTGCATGGCAACATAAAGAGAGGATCACAACCAATCTAAGAATCAAATTATAATGATAAACACCAATTTGATGGTAAAATATTTTATTCCTAGAAGAAAGCTTCTAGTCCATCTCTCAACATCCAACAACTCATCAAGGATGCTCTCAAACAATACATTGTAACTATATATAGTTCTAATGTAGTTGGTCACTCAAAATTACATACCATTTTAACTAGGCCCATTCAAGGTCCTAAGGGAATCTAGGGATTCTTATGTTTTAAGTCAAGATCAATGTCATTGTACTAAACAAATGGGCATGTTAAATTGAACCATATTTCTATATCATATTATACAATGGACACAAGGATTCTTATAGTTATGCATGTTTCTCTTCAATTTTTTATATCATATTGTCAACATTGTTTTTTCTTATAACAAATCTAGATTTTCATAATTTCAAGCATAGTTGCTTAGAATCTACCTACAATTTGGATCAATATTACATAAATTAAGTATAGTTTCTTAAAATATACCTATGATTTAGATCAATGTTAGATCTACATTTCCCCTTGTTGCATTTGGATTTGAATTAAGTATCTCACTTCACTTAATCTATGAGTGATGGTCTTGCTTCCCTAAGAAGGTTATGTTATCTATGGATCTCAACTCATCTCTTCAAGCCCAACATGATGTATCTCATTGAGGCTTCATATAAGTTTGGCTTCTTAGCTCTTTGTACCTTACTTTATCCTAGTATTTTCAATTTTATGGTTTCTTGGTTTGTTTTCTTAAGTTCACTATTTTTTTTTGTTTGGATTTTAATGGTGAGTAACCAAAATAAGATATTTTAAATACATCTAAGACTCCGAGCTCAAGACATCTATATTGGATTTGTGACATAGGGTAGATAGGTGTCTCAAGTTTGATATCTTCTAGTGTATTTTAGGTAAATGTATTTAAGATATCTATGCTGGTATGTATTGGATTATTTGCATAAAAGCTCGCACTATCACCACCCATAATTGGGTGTAGTGAAGATTGTGTAAATAGACATCAAATTCATCTTAAGATTTTTTTTGTTATCCACCAACTTGATCACAACCCCCTTGTTGCCATTGTAGTTACACCTCACTATAAAAATTCCTCTTGATCATCTAAAATCTTTGAAAAAGAAAAGTTTAAGCCTTACCAACAAACCCCGATTTACTACAAAAACTCAATTATCTAACTAGTTGGCCATACATAAGGAATGTTTTTTTCCACAAGTAGCAAATTGTTGAAGAATGATGAGGTGTTAGGGTTTAGGTAAGGAGTCCAAAATCCTTGTAACATTGAAGACCCTTGAATGATGGTTCTTTTAGTGCTAACTGGTTAAATTAGAGACTCTTTTACAAGAGATAAAGAGAATAAGGACCTAGTTCTTCTAAAAAGACCTCATTACCTCTTCAATTTTTGAAGAGCTTTCTTCTCTTGTTGGAACTTCCTATGTAGCCCTCTTCTCTTATTGGGACTTCCTTTGTAGCCCTCTTCTCTTATTCGAACTTCCTTTGTAGCCCCTTTCAATAAAGACTATTGGAAACATCCCCCCAACACCATAGTGAGTTTAGGAGCAAAAAGATTTCAAGTTAATCTAACACTACTTTTTATGAGCATGGATGTTAATTCTTCTAAAGACTTTGTTGGGAAAGGTGTTTGAACCTTGTTCCTCATGTTAATATTAGAAAATGTGTGTTTTTCAGGTATAAATGAAAAACTTCAATTTATAAGTTATAAGCTTAACTTATAGCAAAATAAAAAATTATTGGTTGCTCATAATTGTCTATTAGATGCCCATTGCATAAATTACTTTGAATACTTCAATTTTTTAAAAAAGGGCCCAATGGTCAATTTTTTAAAAAAGGGTCCAATTGTTGCACCAGATAAAAATTTATGACCTTCGAAAATTTGCTTAAGAAGTATAAAAAGTTAGATGCATAAAAGAGTTGCCAAGGGGAAAATTTGCTCAAGAAGTATAAAGTTAGATATAAAGTTAGATGCATAGAAGAGTTGCGAAGGGGAACAAAAGTTTGCTTGAGAAACGTAAAAAGTTGTTTAAGGAAAAATTACACCTCTTGGCCAACTTAAGATTCATATTATGACACATCAAATAATGTATGTGCCACTTTTGTCAGCATTCTTCCGCCGACCATCCCAAGTGGCACGGCCAGATAAGATAAGACATTAATTGACATTTTCATATACCAACGACTGCTTCTCTCTCTTCATTTCCTCGGTGGATTAGGCGATTACAGTCTCCATCTCAAAGCCGTGTTACTACCTGTTTGAAAGGTCGCCACAAAGACATTTATCAATCGTCCTTACCGCACCAGTGCAGAGCACATAAGACAACAAGAAGTCAGCCCAGACCAACCAAGGCGGCAGCAGGAAGAGGCAAAGATCCAGGGCCGTGACAGGAACCTCTAAATAGTAGTAGGTATAATCTTTCCACAGTCAATGAGAATTATATGAAATTTTCTTCTGATTCAAATAAACATGCACTGTTGCATTCAGAAAATTTCATATAAATTTTTAAATATCCAGAAAAAGGTCTACAGTCAATGAGAATTATATGAAATTTTCTACATTCAACTGTTTTTTTCTGATTCAAATAAACATGCACTATTGAATCCAGAGAATTTCATATAAACCTCTAAATATCCAGAAAAAGTATAATCTTTCCACAGTCAATGAGAATTATATGAAATTTTCTCAATTCAACTGTTTTTATCTAATTCAAATAAACATGCACTGTTGAATCCAGAGAATTTCATATAAACCTCTAAATATCCAGAGAAAGACCTTAAATGAACTGAGTTGAACTTGCAAATAGACCAATCCAGCTGAACTTTAGTTTTGGCCTCAAATCAACTGAGTTGAGCTTAATCTTACTAAATAATTACTGAGGACATTTTCCTCGGCGCATCTATTCTTGGGGTCCCATATTTTGAATTATTCCACTTCCATCGACGGAACTGAAGTGAAAGCATGATTTAAATGGTGAACGAATCAAATCATCCAAAGGTGATTCTCTGGATAAAGTTCTATGAAATTTCTATGAAATTTATCATCTAAAGGTGTTTCTCTGGATAAAATTATATGACATTTATCCATTGACATTGAAGGAGCTTTCGCTGTAGTGGAAGGCATGGAAAATCAGAACTTTTGACTCTGGCAAGATTTTCCCCCTTATTCAATACGACCAAGATTGCATTTTACGATTAAAAAAGGGCTAATAATGTAATACAACCATCAAATATAAATCTTGCTCTTCTCGCTGCAGCTTACGTTGGTTCAGTAAGTGCCTTCAATTTTCAAGACCTTTTAAGACCTGGAAGAGGAGATGGAGGGAAATCATTACGGTACAGGGAGAACGTCGAGGGTGGAAATGGAAAACATTGTAGAAAATCTTTCTTCGAAGATTTCAATCGATTGGATGATTAACTGTGTAGTATTATTGAGCATGATGGTACAGCTTTTGCTGGCTTTTGGTGGTGCACTCCGATACCGCATTCCAAGTTCAGTATTGCAGTTGGTTATATGGTTGGGTTATATGTCCGCAGACGCTGTGGCCATCTATGCACTTGGTACCATGGCGCAGTCTCATACTCGTGCAATATTCGGAATATGGGCTCCCATGTTGCTCGCGCATTTGGGGGGACCTGATACCATTTCCGCATATTCCACATTAGACAATGAGCTCTGGTTAAGACATTTGTTGAACATGTTATATCAGATCTCAGTGGCCGGCTATGTTGTGTATTCATCACAGTTGGGAGGGTATCTATTATCCGCGGCGCTGCTTCTGTTAATTGTTGGCGTTTCCAAGTACGCTGAAAGGAACATGGCATTGAGATCCTCCAGCTCCTCACAGATTGTGCGCTCTGCTAATCCAATGAACGCTTTCATGCCAGTGGAGGGAGAAAAGTGCAATTATCTGGTCATGGGACTGAAACAATGGAGAAAGAACAGAAAAGTGCAATTATCCACTCCATCCAGACATTGGAAGAGCTCTGCATATGGATGTTCACAATGAGCTTATTGGTCTTGCTGACGTTGGTTGCAACACAATGAAGAGCTACAGCGATTTCTCTACTGTGGGCCAGGGTGCAAAACTAGCGCGGGATCTGCTGCAAAAGACAGAACGGCAAAGGTGAAAAATAATCTCAGATTACTGGGGTGGAGTGATGATATTTTATGCTATGAAAAACAAAGCATCCATTCACGCAAAGCAGCTTACTGTGGGAGGCGAATTTCTAACTCTGCTCTGGGCTATTGTCGGTCATATGGGAGTGGGAGACCAGTGGGAAGCCGGTGGGACTGGATAGTCGGTCATATGCGTACGGGAGATGGGTTGAAAAATCGAACTTGTTTGTTTGTTTTAAAGAATACCGTGTAGAAGATCTAAGGATGGATGCACGTAGAATATATATATTTTTATATTGGTCGATTTGTTCTTAGAATGTACTTAGCATGTTCTAGAAGAGATTTACAAATAATAATCTGTTTGTAAAATAAGTTTATTTTAGAAATTACAGGTAAAGGTTGCTTTCCGGGTGCGGAAGAAAATATGTTGTAATTTGTGTATATAGTTTAAGGTTGGTTTGTGGTGTGGAAGAAGAAAATATGTTGTAATATTATATTTTTATTAAGTATAAGTTTTATTAGTAGTTGTAATGAGTTTGGCTATTTTTAGTTAATTAATTTTTAATAATTTAGTTTCTAATCAATCAAAAATAATATTTAAAAGAAATTAAAATACTTTGGCTATTATTTCTTGTGCATATTAAAAAATTATGTGTGTTATTAACGGATGGAAAAGCAAGATAAATATTTTTTTTAAAGAGCCATTTTTATTTTTTTGCTTTATAAAGTTATTTCATGAAATCTTTTTTAAATAAATAAATGTTACTTATATGATTTTTAAATAAAACAATATGTTACTTATATGATTTTTTAATGTATGCAATTACTATTTTTTATTAAAGAAAAATCTTATAAAAATCAATTAACTATTTTATAGAGATTTGGATTCACACTAATAATTTTTTTTTTTTTTTTTAAATTGTATTATTCTTTCCATTAGATTAATATCTTTGTTATCCATATTTTTAATATTTTCTCGTATAATTTGATTATTATATGTTCTCCTTCTTTGTTATCTATGTTTTTAATATTTTACGGTATAATTTGATTATTATATGTTGTCCTTCTTCTTTTCATTAATAATTTTTTTCCACATGTATATTTTTATATTAATTTATATATACATATATATACACATGCACACACATATATTCTCAAAAAAAAACTTATAACTTATAATATATTGGTATATAAGATAACCTATATTATTTTAGGTCATATATATATATAGTGTAGATAATATATATATATATTTTTTTTAGACTGCAGGAATCGGGTAGCACGACCCCCTATAAACTGCAGTGCGCCTGGTAAACTTTTTAACGTGACCAGCGGCGCTGGCGCGACACGCCCTCCGGTACCACGGGACGGGGGAGACTAGAACTCGTGACCAGCAGAGCCGCAACGGAATTACTTAGCCAGCCGAGCTAGGGCCCCTGCCCATAGTGTAGATAATATATTAATTTATATTATATATTTATATTAATATATATTTTAGGTGATTTTATTTTGTAGGTTCTTCTTTTATATATATATATATAAATTAATATGATTTTATCTATTTATATTAATATATATTATAGGTTATATATATATATTATAATATGTTGTATTCTAACCATTTATTTATTTTTCCAATTTATATTTTATAAATAATCTCATATTTTTTCTTTTTTCTTTGGTTAAATTATTATTGTTTTAAGTTGTAGTATATTTTCTTTTATATCTTCTTTCATATCTTTTAATAATTTTGGTACTTGTTTCTCAGTCATTTTGTTATATAATTCATCTTTATAATTCTCTTAGAGTTATTTATTCATTGTTTGAAATATTTAACCTTTAATCTTTTTGATCCATTTATTTGTGTTATATCATATTACTATATTATTCATTCTTCTATTAAGTTTTCATCATTTTTTTCCTATTTTCACTTTTACTTCATTTTCCAATCTCCTTCCTCTCTACCCTCTCCCACCACTTAACTCTTTTTAAGGTCATTTCTACAATCATATTCTTCATTATCCTCTTACTATGATGAATTAGAGCATAGAACGTGATTCAAAATAGCATACATAGTTTAATCCAAAAGTGTTTACTCTATCATTCATGGACTTTGGAAAAATCATACCAGAGCGTAGAACATGATTCAAAATAGCATACATAGTTTAATCCAAAAGTGTTTACTCTATCATTGACTTTGGAAAAATCATACCATCTATAATCATTGGTTCATTAATATTTAACAATTATTGATTTGAAAAAAGAGATTTAGCTACACTTGTGTCTACTACGAATTTAATATAATATATTTAATTTTTTAATATATATATATATATTAAAAATAAACAACTTGTAATAAATAGTCATTTTAATATATAACAATTTTATATTAATAATAAGGGAAGAAACATTGCCAACATGTAATATCTAACTTTTAATTATTTTTAGTATATTTTATATTTATTTTATTTATATAATTTATTTAATATAATAATTTGTAATATTACATTTATCAAATATAATATTTATTTAAAAGTTAGTGATTAAAATTAGGTTTATAGTTATGGATAGTGTTACAATTGTAGTTGGGGTTAGAGGTCTAGGATTAGGATAATGATTTAGAATTTATTGTTAGGGTTAGAGTTAGGGTTAGGGTTAGGGTTAGGGTTGGGTGTGAGTTAGGATTAGAGTTAGGTCATCCAAATAACTAATTAACAATACTAAAACACTATAATTAAAAATCTTACATTTATTTTTATTTACATTAATAAAACTTACATTTAATTTTTATCAAATCTAAAAAACAATAATTACAATACTATAAAGGCAAGTACTAGCCACTACATGGAATTTGTTTAATATAGTTTTAAAATTGGTATTAGAGGTGGTCATTAGGTAAAGAAATTGAGTAGTAGTTTTGATATAATCATTTTTTTTATATAATTATGGTTACAAAGTTTAAGTAAGAATTATCTAATTATGCAGTCAAACACATAAACATATTATTTATCTCAATTGATGTAGAAATATAATTTTATTGATTTATAATTATGAAAATATATTATATTTTCCATCACAAAGGGCTTAGAACATGGGTTCTTAGTTTTCAAAAATTTATGAACACATTTATGTGTGAATCATATATTTTTTTCAAATGTTATTAGATTTAATTATATATATTTTGCATGGATGTTTTGGATCACACTCAATCATCTATCAAGAAGAGAAGAGATGATTTGGATTGTAAACTTATCTCTTTAAAAAGAAGTATGAGTAGAGAGGTGACAAATGTATAGAAAAACAAATGACATGAAAAGAAGGAAAATGAATAAATACTCAAGAAAAATAAGACAAGTAATATATGAACATACATTATTAATCTATACATAAAACCATTAAAATTATTATCAAGGTAATATACATATATCTTCAATATATATCAATATCTAAAATAAATTAATTAACATGTATGGATGAGTAATAAGTAATATATAGGTATTTAATACTTTTAAAGGAAATTAAGAAATAGTGATATACATTTGTATAATAATTATTTATATCGAAATAAACATAAAAATTAATATTGTTAATAGATATAAATATAAAAATTGTGTGAGTATAAGTAATAGTTATTAATATTGATATATTATCATATAATATTTATTTATTAAATAGATAAATAATATATTAAAATTTAAATATATAATGTGAATATTAATTTATATATTAATATACAAATATAATAGGAATATGTATAAATGGGAGCATAATTTTATAAGAAAAATGTGATAATAATATGTATACATCCCATCAAAATATTATATATTGATAATATGTTCACATATTTAAAATATTCTATATATACATATACATTGATAAATAACATTGATCTATATTGATAAATATGGCTATATAATATACATATATTGGTCGATGTTGCACAATTGACCAGATTGTTTGTGGGGCCCATCATGAAGATAAAAAGATGGTGACAACTAATGCGAAGGATTGCAAGATTGAGCATTAATAAAAACTGCTGCCAATTTTAGCCAATGCTCTCACCAATCTAGCATCTCAACACGTGGCATTTTATTGTTCTCCTAAGTACCCTTCCAAAGCTCTAGCCTTCTTACCTTGCAAATTTTTAGCATGTGTCAGTGGAGGCTCCAGGCTAAGAACTTCTGACATATATGCATTAATTGAAGCACCACATACCACTGGGTGGATGGGATGTGCATTTATTATGTATTATCTCTATTAATATCAATTTAATGCTATGTAATTGCTAAAAGTAAATTCTCAATACGATCGATGTTTTGTAGCAAACTAGAAAAAATTACATAAATAATTAGTAATTATCTGGTCATATCACTAACACCAAATTGGTTGCATAGTACCCCACAGGTGAGCTGGCATGCATAAAAACAAAAGGGTAATAAAGCCCTTTAAAACTAGCAAAGCATGTCATATGTTGGGAAGATTTTGGTAATAAATTTGGCCTTGCATGATGCATGTGAGGTCACAGAAGCTTGCTCTATTTAAAGCTGTAAGGCTACATTGTTTGTTTATCTTTTTTAAATAAATGTCTAGTGTGCATGTTGAGAATGGACACTTCTATTCACCTCAACTACTTGCATCACTAGATGGACTTTGTTGGAGACATAATAGACCAACATCTAAAAATAATAATAAAACACCCATTTGGCAAGGTCTTAAAAGAGATGAAGATGGTCCTAGGCACTAATTTTATCAAGGCCTCTGAGAGTTATAAAGTAAATACTAACATCACTTCACGTTTTGTGGCCTCCCTACTCAACCTTCGTGAGCAAAAGGAAATGGTGAAGGAACTGACTTCTATATTGTGTAAAAAACACAATCTACAAGGTATTGATGAAACCTTGGCTTCGGTAAGGCTTGGTGTTCTTGAAGCTGTAGACTTTCCAACATTGGAATGTAGCATCTGGTGGCATGGAATGGTTTCCTTTCCTTGGTAACTTCTGCATAGTCACATTGGCACTACACAGAACTATAATGCACATGTGGTGTTTTTTCCTAAAGCAAGTTAACAACTTAGAGCCAATGTCCAGCTTCCATTGGTATTGGATTTAGATGCTTCCTGTCGTGTTGTGTGAGAATTGCACCCAAAAATCCTATTCAAATATGTTGATTTTGTGTTTTTTGATTACTTTTTGTCTTGAGGATTAGGCTCTATTTTGTCCTCTCTACCTTCTTGCATGGGTACTAGGGACATTTTGTTTAGTTTTGGCCCCTCTACAATATGTATTCTATAATCTCATATGGTACTCTCATGTATCTATGTACTTCACTTCATATTAATATAAATAGTTCAATATTTTCGCCTTTTACCTAAAAAAAATACAAATATGTATATATTAAAATTTTATAATAATGAAAAGATATATCTAATTTATGTTGGCAATATTAAATTGCTAAAAAATAGTTATGGTGGTTGCATCTATGGTAGTTACGTGGTTCCATCTGCATTTATGGCAGTTACGTGGTTCTCCCGTAATTCTCCTATATATTGTATCTATTCCTATCAGATATTAATGAAAGTTTTATGCATTTTACTAACATATGGTATCAAAGAAACAATGATTCTGTTAGATTGTGTGTGATGGATAGAGAAATGGAGAAATGTGCATAGGTGTGTAAAAGAGGTGCTAACTTGTGCTAGGCATGATTAGATAGCTTCAAGAGAAAATGACGTGATGTTTTGGCAAGAAAGGAATGTTAATGATCTGTGAGTAGATCAATATAAGAAGGTGCATTGAGATGAATGTAGATCATGTTTGCCATTGTTGTCATTGAGGAAGTTGACTGTTGGACACTCGCTGCTGCCAATCCTCATAGGGTAGTGTTCCTATTTCCCAGTTGCAACATTAAATATCTTAATGTTGGAAACATGTTTGTTTTGCCTAAAATGATTTGGTGAAAAATATTACTTGGGATAAGTTTTTCGGCCATGTTTAGAGAAGTTGATAGACTGTTGCAAATGGCTTGAGAGGTTGTAAGTGTCAGGTCTCCTATGTTGAAACTAGACTCATAATCCTCATTAATGTTTGGAGGAAGCATGTTGAACAAATGTGTAAAAGCTAGGTGATGAATGGGGATCACGTGACTCCTAAATAGAGTAAAAGGAGTATGAATGCAACAAGGTTAGGGTAATAGTTTGAATAATCATTTATATCATGAATACTACAGATTTTGTGCATATAAGGGTTTATAGGTAAAGTTTTCTTTTGGAAGTTTATTAAAATAGATTGATCGGCCAAATGTAGAAGATTTATCTCAATGAAGTCTATACGTGAGTTGGTGAAATTTATGGAATTTTAAGTGATGAATTCAAACTTGATTATGCCTCTTAATAGTGTTTTATGAATTTGTATGTGGAGTGATAAGTTTAATGTCATGTATGCCAAGTATGACTTTGTGCATTGGTATGTTGGTGAGGGTATGGAAGAAGGAGAATCATCTAAAGGCCAAGAGGATAAGGACCCACCAATCATTCATTTGCTATATATGAGGATTCTTGAATGGTTACTTAGTCATTTGAATGCATCTCTTATTAATGGTAACTTCGAGGTAAGTTGCTTTGCAAGAGAAGATGATATTCAAATTACTTTTATGAATATTGTAAGATGTCAAGTAATTTATATATCTTTCCTAAGATGTACCAGTCAAGTAATATATCTTCTTACTATCAATGCTTAGGAATGTGCACTTCAAAATATTAAAACAATTATTGAGTATCTTGTAGATGACTTTATCAATGTTACCAATGAATCTTCAAAGAGTTATACTTGGACTTTCGAGACTATCTATGTTACATCTTATGAAGGCCCCTCCAAAAATTTATCCAAGACATTAAATGGGTAAAGTGTAACAAGGTCATACTAGAGGCTGGTGGCACCAGAGGATGGAGGAATTTCCATCATCTCAAGTCAACTTCTCACTTTCAGATGATTCTTTGCATGAGAAGCATTTTTGGTTTAGATTTCTTTCCTTTCCTTGTTGTTGTTGACATATATAAAGAATACATCTATTGTGAAGTTTGATTTTTGGAGACAGGTAAGAGATTTTGTGTAGAGTTCAATATGGATGGTTTGTTGGGAGAATGAAGAAGAACATCTTATTATGCAACTTTTGTGTTATCATTGATGTCACCATGTTAAATGAGTTACAAGTGTAAGTTCAAGTTTGATCCGGTATTATGAACCGGTGTGCAATTATTATCCTTCGGTATTTTGGTCCGCAATCCTCCGTTGATGAATATCATAACTTGTGGTTTTGGGAGTTGGTTCTTGGTTGTTAGAATCTTGTAAGTTCATAATCTCATGTGCATAGGCACTCATATGGTGAGTTGGCATTATTTTGTTGTTGCATTTTGTTATTAGGTCTATCTCTGGCCGACCTAATGAATAGTTGATGTTATAATGAATTACTTTTGTGTTGCGGATGTATGTGTGACCTATCTTAGGTCCATGCTGACATGTTGTAGCATACTACATGCTTGAATTGGTTTTGGAAAAGTTTTGTATAAGATTGAAGCCAACAGTTAATCTTTTTGGTGAATAAGGATTGCATCTAATTAGTCCGACCTAATTGATGCTTGCGGATGAGTCAGTTATATATATTGAACAATTTTTGAGATTGATAGGGACAGAGAAGAGAGATAAGTATGCGAAGATGATGAAGTGTGAAAAGTTAGTTTATTAAGCATCAAAGGAATTGAATCAACACTTGTTAGGTGCAGTAACTCTAACTCTATCAGTTCTTTTTTTTGGCTGTAAGTCATTTTTACATTGTATCTTTGTAGGTAGTGAGCCTTCCATTTTGGACAGTGAGCCTTGGCAGTGAGCCACCCTTTGTAATATCTTATAATCAATTATACTATATTGTGAGCTAATCCTCACCGTGGTTTTTCCCATTTTGGGTTTTCCACATAAAAATCCTAGTGTTCATGTGTTGTGTGCTTTTATGTTCTGCTAATGCTCTTGCTCATTCTTACTGTTATATGCATTGGAGTAATTGGATGGTGTTTGTTCAATAAGTTTAAGAAGATACTAATTCACCCCCCTCTTAGTATCTTGGGTATTCAACAATTGGTATCAGAGCTTGGTTCCTCCAAAGAAGCCTAATAGCTTGAGGAAGATCTTGAAGATTGAACAAATGGATGATGGAGAAGAACTCCAAAATGCTCTTGAAGATCTTGAAAAAGCTAAAAATGAAAATAGATATTTGAAAGAAAATATTGATGAGGCAAATGAATGCATTAGGAAATTGAAAGAGCAGTTGAAAAAATTCAAAGAAAGACATAAAGAAGTAAGTGAGCAATTAAAACAAGCAAATGATGAGATCATCGGATTGAAGTTGCAAGTGGAGGAAAAAAAGAGAATTGAAGATCTTATCTGAATACAGTGGTGAAAAGCAAGACTGATGAATGCACAAGGCTTGAACAAGAAGTGGTAAACTCGAGAGAAGATCTAGAAAAAAAAAAACTTTGTGAAGATAAGTTCAAAACAAGCTCCACCAAGCTCAATGAATTGATTGAAGGACATAAACCAACTAAAGATAAAGGTGGTTTGGGAATGGAAGTAGGTGAAAGCTCTAAGGCTATGCAGACCCCAAACACAATGGACAATCAAAAGACTCAAGATAAAGGAAAAAAAACAAGAAATCCAAGAAGCTTTGCTAGAAGACCGCCTATTAGACAACCAAATGCTCAAAGGTACCCATCTTTCAATGGTGTTTGTTTTTCATGTAATAAATTTGGTCACAAGGCAATAGAGTGTAGAAGTAGAATAAACCAGTATGCTAGTTCCTTCTTCGGACAATGTTTTGCATCCAAGAAATTTGGACATAGAGCTAGTGAATGCAGAACTTAGATGATGAATTGGTTTAATGGAGGAAGAATGAATCAATCTTTTGTTGGCTATTGCTATATGTGTAATAAGTTTGGACACAAAGAAAATCAGTGCAGATCAAGAGTTAATGGAGGTCAAACAAATTAGAAAAATGTTGTTTGCTATAATACCAAAAAACCCGAACACATTTCAAAGGTATGCAGAAGTAAAGGGGGAAAGCAATCTGATTCAGTAAAGAAGAATGAACCAGTGAAGACAATTGACAAGAATGAGGTTAAGCAAGAAATGAAAAAGATATGAAAGAAAAAAGAAGAGCCAGTAACATAAAATGTGTCTGTGCCCTCATCTGGTGCAGACAATTCCTTCAACAGTTAGACCCAACATGGTCTCAGGGGGAGCATTAACAGAAAATTCTTCAACCCCCTAGATATCTGGTGTGTCATACATTGGCACAAAGATATGTTGTAAAGAATGAATAAACAAAGTGTATGCAAAAGGAACCGAAAGAAAAGTTGCAGACATGATCATTTGTAGAGAAAATTAGGGTTTTTCAGAGCAATAAAGAAGGTTTTTATCAGCTTCTTGAATTCTATCGCATTTAATGCGAATTAGGGCAACACATTGATCTATAAAGCAGGCTGTAAGGTGTTTTGATCACTTGTGCATTTGAAGAAAGTAGGTAGAGAGGACAAGAAAACATTGATTTTGGAAATTATTCAATATGTTATTACTTTGGAAGTTAGTTGGGACTATGTTAAGAACAATGCTCCTGAGAAATTGTGGGAGGCCCTGATGAAAATAAGATTAGAGGCTGTTGAGATGGAAGAAAAGATAAGAAATGAGGAATTTGAGAAAATTGGGTTCTCTTTGACCCTAGATGATTTGGAAACCCTGAAGAAGGTATGCTCAAATATATTTCAGATGAAGAAAAGGGTAAACACTTTGATGACAAAAGATAAAAAGAAAATAAAGAAAATAAAGAAAATAAAGAAAGAAACTGTAGAAGCCATCAAGGGTATGGTTGAGAAATATGGTATGGTTGGTGCACTTACACCTAAATCAGGAGAAGAGGATTTTGCAAAGGTAAAGGAAAATATTCCTCAAGGAACAAATGATACAAATACCCTTCTTGAAATAGGTGTTATAAATGATCCTCCAGAGATAGAGAAAAAGAATGAGGAAGAAGCTGAACCAGAGAAGCTTGATGTTGTCCCTCCGGAGCATGTTGAAGGAGAAAAAGATAAAGATGAAGGTGAAGGGAATGAAGAAGAAAGAGACAAAGATGAAAAAGTAGTAGAAGCAGAAAAAGTAGAGGAAGAAGAAAAGGTAGAGGAAGAAGAAACTGTAGAGGAAGAAGAAAGAAATGGGGAATCTTCTAGGAAGAATGAAGAAGATCAAAGACAGGCTGTGGATTCACAAAGGTCCTCTAGAGAATCCTCCTCTAGCAATGATGTATTAAAAGGATTGTTATCCAAAAAAATCAGGTTCCAGCCGGTAATTCCTTTGGAACTTCTATAACTTTCCATGGTTTAAGGCAGTATGGATTTGGACAAGATATCTCCCATTCACAAATTGGTGTTAGGGGATGCATTGCATGCATTCGAAAGAAACTAAATTTTGGAGGCACACCAAAAGGGGATAAAGCTTATCGATGATGCCTTGAAAGCTTTTCAAGAGGCCAACCCTGATACACTAATTGATACATCTCTCACTTCGATAGAGAATCTAAAACTTCTATTGGAATCCTTTAAGGTGTAAGCCTTTAGACTTGGTGAGAAGACAAGGCAAGAGATTGAGGAGAAATTGGAAGAGAAAATGCTTTTGGTACTTCATGATAAGTGTGCTTTGGCACACACCAATGTGAAAAAGATCCTGGAAGTCGTGCAAGCTTGTGAGTATGAAGAAAATACTGTATTTGCTTACTGCATAAAGTGGCCAGATGCAACAAAGAGTATCAAAGATCTCATGGACTCCATTGAGTCCCAATTGACAACTGTTTCCAGTACATACAGTGCATCTAAAGACAAAGACAGGTCAACCTGGAATGCTATCACTGCTCACAAAGATAAATTCTTTATTCTACATAAGCAGAAGGAAGACATCATCAGAAGATTCGATCAGTTAGGTGACCTTATGAAAATGGAGTACACTCCTATGGCCTATGCTTTGGAAAATGCAAAAAAATTAGAAAAGATCATTTTGACTCCATGTACTCCGGATGATGCAGAAGAAAGTCTGATAGAGTTAGAATCTCTAAACAAAATGTTGATTTCTATTAAGAAGAGTTGGGCGAATGGTAAGTCAACATGACAAGGTATTCTCAAGGAGCTTCAAGGCTCACCTTCCTTCGGGTAATGCTTTTTTAGTTTTCATATGTGTGGACCACCCTTTGTCCTTGATGTCAAATGGGAGAGTGTGTTGCACATAGAAGGTTTGTAAATTCTTTTGGCATAAGTTGCCATCAATGAAAAAGGGGGAGATTGTTAGAATAATGAAGAAGAACATCTCATTATGCAGCTTTTGTGTTGTCATTGATGTCACCATCTTATATGTGTTGCAAGTGCAAGTTCAAGCTTGATCTGGTATTCTGAACCAGTATGCAATTATTATCCTCTCGTATTTTGGTCCACAATCCTTCACTGATGAATATCATAACTTGTGGTTTTGGGAGTTGGTTCTTGGTTGTTAGAAGCTTGTATGCTAAGATTCTCATGTGCACAGGTGCTCGTATGGCGAGTTGGCATTATTCTGTTGTTGCATTTTGTTATTAGGTCTCTCTGGTCGACCTAATGAATAGTTGATGTTATAATGAATTAATTTTGTGTTGCAGATGTATGTGTGGCCTATCTTAGGTCCATGCCGACATGTTGTAGCGTAATACATGCTTGAATTGTTTTTGGAAAAGTTTTGTACAAGCTTGAAGCTAACAATTAATCTTTTTGGTGAATAAGGATTGCATCTAATTAGGCTGACCTAATTGATGCTTGCGGATGAGTCAGTTATATATATTAAACAGTTTTTGAGATTGAGAGTGACAAAGAAGAGAGATGAGTATGCGAAGATGATGAAGTGTGCAAAGTCAGTTTACTAAGCATCAAAGGAACTGAATCAACACTTGTTAGGTGTAACTCTATCAGCTCATTTTTTTGGCTGTAAGCCATTTTTAGATTGTATCTTTGTAGGTAGCGAGCCTTCCATTTTGGACAATGAGTCCTAGTAGTGAGACACCCTTTGTAATATCTTATAACCGGTTATACTATATTTTGAGCTAATCCTCACCGTGGTTTTTCCCATTTTTGGTTTTCCACGTAAAAATCTTGGTGTTCATGTGTTGTGTGATTTTATGTTCTGCTAATGCTCTTGCTCATTCTTATTGTTATATGCATTGGATTAATTGGATGGTGTTTGTTCAATAAGTTTAAGAAGACACTGATTCACCCCCCTCTCAGTATCTTGGGTATTCAATAATTGGTATCAGAGCTTGCTTCCTCTGAAGAAGCCTAACGACTTGAGGAAGATCTTGAAGATTGAAAAAATGGATGATCTAGAGAAGAACTCTAGACTACTCTTGAAGATCTTGACAAAGCTGAAAATGAAAACAAAAATTTGAAATAAAATCTTGATGAGGCAAATGAATGCATCAGGAAATTGAAAGAGTAGTTGAAGAAATTCAAAGAAAGATATAGAGCAGTAAGTGAGTAATTAAAAAAGCAAATGAAGAGATCACCGGATTGAAGGTGCAAGTGGAGGAAAATAAGAGAATTGAAGATTGTTTGAATACAGTGGTGAAAAGAAAGACTGATGAATGCACAAGGATTGAACAAGAGGTGGTAAACTTGAGAGCAGATCTGGAAAAAGAAAAACTCTGTGAAGATAAGTTCAAAACAAGCTCCACCAAGCTCGATGAATTGATTGCAGGACAAAAAAAACTAAAGATAAAGGTGATTTGGGAATGGGAGCAGGTGAAAGCTCTAAGGCTATGCAGACCCAAAACACAATGGACAATCAAAAGACTCAAGATAAAGGAAAACATACAAGAAATCCAAGAAGCTTTGCTAGAAGACCGCCTATCAGACAACCAAATGCTCAAAGGTACCCATCTTTCAATGGTGTTTGTTATTTTTCATGCAATAAATTTGGTCACAAGGCAATAGAGTGTAGTTCAATAGAATAAACTAGTATGGTAGCTCCTTCTCCGAACAATGTTTTGCATGCAAGAAATTTGGACATAGAGCTAGTGAATGCAAAACTTAGATGATGAATTGGTTTAATGGAGGAAGAATGAATCAATGTTTTGTTGGCTACTGCTATACATGTAATAAGTTTGGACACAAATAAAATCAGTGTAGATCAAGAGTTAATGGAGGTCAAACAAATAAAAAAATTGTTTGCTACAATTGCAACAAACTCAGACACATTTCAAGGGTATGCTGAAGTAAAGGGGGAAAGCAATCTGATCCGGTAAAGAAGAATGAACCATTGAAGACAATTGACAAGAATGAGGTTAAGAAGAAATGAACAAGATATGGAAGAAGAAAGAAGAGCTAGTAACATCAAATGCGTTTCTGCCCTCATCTAGTGTAGACAATTCCTCTGACAATTAGCCCTAGCATGGTCTTAGGGGGAGTATTAACAAAAAATTATTCAACCCCACTGGATATCTGGTGTGTCAGACATTGGCACGATGATATGTTGTAAAGAATGAATAGAAAGAGCGTATGCAAAAGGAATTGGAAGAAAATTTGTAGGCATGATCATTTGTGAAGCAAATTAGGGGTTTTTAGTGCAGTAAAGAAGGTTTTTATCATCTTTTTGAATTCTGCCACATTTAATGCGAATTAGGGCAGCATGTTTATCTATAACTTAGTGAGTTTGTAAGGTGTTTTGATCACTTGTGCATTTGAAGAAAGTAGGTAGAGAGGACATGGAAACATTGATTTTGGCAATTATTCAATATGTTATTACTTTGGAAGTTAGTTGGGACTATGTTAAGAAAAATGTTTCTGAGAAATTATGGGAGGCCCTAATGAAAAGAAGATTAGAGGTTGTTGAGATGGAAGAAAAGATAAGAAATGAGGAATTTGAGGAAATTGAGTTCTCTTTGACCCCAGATGATTTGTAAACCTTGAAGAAGGTATGCTCAAAGATGTTTCAAATGAAGAAAAGGGTAAACACTTTGATGACAAAAGATAAAAAGCAAATAAAGAAAATAAAGAAAGAAACTATAGAAGCCATCAGGGGTATGATTGAGAAATATGGTATGTTTGGTGCACTCCCATATGATTCTAGACCTAAATCAAGAGAAGAGGATTCTGCAGAGGTAAAGGAAAATATTCCTCAGGGAACAAATGATATAGATACCCTTCCAGAAACAGGTGTTATAAATGATACTCTGGAGATAGGGAAACAAAATGAGGAAGAAGTTGAACTAGAGAAGCTTGACATTGTCCCTTCAGAGCATGTTGAAGGAGAAAAAGATAAAGATGAAGGTGAAGGGAATGGCGAAGAAAGAGACAAAGATGAAAAAGTAGTAGAAGAAGAAAAAGTAGAGGAAGAAGAAAAGGTAGAGGAAGAAGAAAGAGTAGAGGAAGAAGAAAGAAATGGGGAATCTGCCAGGAAGAATGAAGAAGATTAAAGGTAAGTTGTGGATTCACAAAGGTCCTCTAGAGAATCCTCCTTCGGTGATGATGTATTAAAAGGCTTGTTATCCAAGCAAATCAAGTTCTAGCTAGTAATTCCTATGGAACTTCTACAACTCCCCATGGTTCAAGGCAGTATGGATTTGGACAAGATATCTCCCATTCACAAATTGGTGTTAGGGGATGCATTGCATGCATTTAGAAGAAAAGAAAATTTGGAGGCAAACCAAAAGGGGATAAATCTTATTGATGATGTCCTCAAAGCTTTGCAGGAGGCCACCCTCGATACACTAATTGATACATCTCTCACTCCGGTAGAGAATCTAAAAATTCTATTGGAATCCTTTAAGGAGTATGCCTTCGGACTTGGTGAGAAGACAAGGCAAGATATTGAGGAGAAAGTGGAAGAGAAAAGGCTTTTGGCAATTCATGATAAGTGTGCTCTAGCACATACCAATGTGAAAAAGAGCTTGGAAGTTGTGCAAGCTTGTGAGTCTGAAGCAAGTACTATATTTGCTTACTGCATAAAGTGGCCGAATGCTACACAGAGTATCAAAGATCTCATGGACACCATCGAGTCCCAGTTGATAGCTTTTTCTAGTACATACAATGCATCTAAAGATAGAGACAGGTTAACCTGGAATGGTATCACTACTCATAGAGAGAAATTATTTATTCTACAGAAGCAAAAGGAGGACATCATCAAAAGATTCGATCAGTTAGGTGACCTTATGAGAATGGAGTACACTCCTGTGGCCTATGCTTTGGAAAATGCAAAAAAATTAGAAAAGATCAACTTGATTCCATGTACTCTGGATGATGCAGAAGAAAGTCTGATAGAGTTATAATCTTTGAACAAAATGCTGATATCTGCTAAGAAGAGTTGGGAGAATGGTAAGTTAGCATGGCAAGGTATTCTCAAGGAACTTCAAGGCTCACCTTTCTCCGGGTAATGCTTTTTCAGTTTTCATATTTTTGGATTGCCCTTTGTCCTTGATGTCAAAGGGGGAGAAAATGTCATGAAGAGGAAAGGGGAGAGTGTGTTGCACATAGGAGGTTTGTAAATTATTTTGGCACATGTTGCCATCAATGACAAATGAGAAGATTTTTGGAAGAATGAAGAAGAACATCTCATTATGCAACTTTTGTGTTGTCATTGATGTCACCATCTTATATGAGTTGCAAGTGCAAGTTCAAGTTTGATTCGATATTCTAAACCGGTATGCAGTTATTATCCTTCGATATTTTGGTCTGCAATCCCCTTCTAATGAATATCATAACTTACAGTTTTGGGAGTTGGTTCTTGGTTGTTAGAAGCTTGTAAGTTCAAAATCTCATGTGCACAGGTGCTCGTATGGTGAGTTGGCATTATTCTGTTGTTGCATTTTGTTATTAGGTCTATCTCTGGCCGACCTAATGAATAGTTGATGTTATAATGAATTAATTTTGTGTTGTAGATGTATGTGTGACCTATCTTAGGTCCATGCCGACATGTTGTAGCATACTACATGCTTGAATTGTTTTTGGAAAAGTTTTGTACAAGCTTGAAGCCGACAGTTAATCTTTTTGGTGAATAAGGATTGCATCTAATTAGGCTGACCTAATTGATGCTTTCAGATGAGTCAATTATATATATATTGAACAATTTTTGAGATTGAGAGTGACAAAGAAGAGAGATAATTATGTGAAGATGATAAAGTGTGCAAAGTCAGTTTACTAAGCATCAAAGGAACTAAATCAACACTTGTTAGGTGTAACTCTATCATTTCATTTTTTTGGTTGTACTTAGCCATTTTTACATTGTATCTTTGTAGGCAGTGAGCCTTCCATTTTGGAATGTGAGTCCTAATAGTGAGCCACCCCTTGTAATATCTTATAACCAGTTATACTATATTTTGAGCTAATCCTCATCGTGGCTTTTCCCATTTTTGGTTTTCCACGTAAAAATCTTGGTGTTCATGTGTTGTGTGCTTTTATGTTCTGCTAATGCTCTTGCTCATTCTTACTGTTATATGCATTGGAGTAATTAGATGGTGTTTGTCCAATAAGTTTAAGAAGATACTGTTTCACCCCCCTCTCAGTATCTTGGGTATTCAACATGGTTTTCCAACGAGCTTACGAGGCTGTGATTGAGAATTATACCCTTCTGAGGGTCATCAGACAACTTGATGGAGCCATGTGTTTGGAGAGATCAATATGGATTGTTGAATAATTCAAGAATCTATGATTCAATAGTTCATAGGAGGAAGAACTTCAAAATTCAGTTAGGGGATACACCTTTTCAAGGGTCACAAGGCAACTTGATGGTGTTCCATTTTATCAAGGATTTGTTTCTTCAAGGAAGATCTTCATAAAGATGTATATATATTTTGTAATTAGCAAGTTTTGTTATGTAAGCCTTAAGGGGGGGTCCCTTGGAAAAGTGAATAAGAGCTTTTAGTGGATACATTTTTAGGAACAATGTAATAAGGGGGGTAATGTTGGAAATATTACATTGCTAACAAATTAGTTATGGTGGTTGTATCTATGGTAGTTACACAGTTCCATTTGCATATATGTGGTTCTCTTGTAATTCTCCTTTATATTGTATCTATTCCTATCAAATATCAATGAAAGTTTTGTGCATTTTACCAACAATTTAATATATAATTAATATATAGATATATAAAATTGAAATGTATAATTAGATTTGTATAGTATTCATCTATATAATTTTATAAATATTATGTTGTGCTAGACTTTATGTGTGTGTGTAAATATGTTTATATGTATATACAGAGATAAAATATTCATGAAAATAGATATTTTTGGGCCTTCTAAATATAATCATTAGATTTATTTCACTCTAGGAGGCACCTTAAATAAAGTATCCTACACAAAACTCTCAAGAAATGAGAAATTTTTACTTATTTAAAGATTTGATAACATGTTGTAGAAATTAGATAACTCATTGGACTAGGAGTATAATTAGAAAAATCAAATATTTTCCACTTGGGAGACATAGTAAAATATGATGTAGATATTTCTAAGAAAATGATTAAAAATAATGCAATGAATCTAAAATAACTAATATAACCTTGCTACAAAGAGAAGAATCAAACTCTAAATGAAACCATGAGATAAACTAAGATAATGAAAAGTTCCTTAATAATATGGCATGAGACATAAAAACTAAATGATCTTTGTAAGCTTAACTAACAAGGTGTGAATTTATACTAAAAGTGAAACTAGTTAAGTAATGTACTCTTTTCACATCGAAAAAACTACCACCAATCCCTACCTATATAAAAATACATTCATGTATTTTTTCTAAATCAACAAGAATCTCACCACAATTAAAATCTATCAAACCATGAACCATCAATACTAAGTATTAGGCATTCATGAGCAAAGAATCTTGAAGTGCATACATTTCAAAGAAAATTAGGTATTTTGGGACCTTAGCTACTAATCTCATAAAAAGTAATCTAAAAATGTTTTTAATACCTCCAAAAATCCCAAAGAAATATTTTCCAACTTCCAAACATGCACCTCCTATCACTACTAACAAGATTCTTTTTCCACTAATCCTTTTATTAATATGACTATCCCTATCACTATACTTGACCATCCACCACTGAATATCTCTAATAACATTCAACAAACCCATACATCATTGGAATTATTCCAAACTAATGAATTATTTTCTAAATTAATGGTGTTTTAAGATAACATCTCCACATGGTATCATAGGATCAATTTTGGAATTCATTTAGATGGAAAATCATATGAATCATGAATATTTTTTTTATGGATGATTGTGTCAAACACATCAACATGCAATATGAAATAAAAATTAGATCCAAAATAAAAATAGATAAAAAATAATACATACGCTCACCAATTAAAAAGGAAGAATAGAAATAAGAGGCATTAAATCCACATCTCCAAAAGTTAGGTCCATGCAAAAATCTAAAAGTCCCTATCTCCCATCCCAATCTCAAAACCCTCAACCTAAATCCAAATATCCACATCCTAGTGCTATAAATATTAAATCCATATAGGTCTTTAAACCCTAAGATTGATAATTTAAAAATAACACATCCCAATCCCAACATCTAAAAATTCCATACACTCAAAATATTGCATCCTAATTAAAATATTCAATGTCCGTCCTGGTGTATGTAACTATTGGTATTGGTTCCTATCTGTAAGAAAAGTGGGCCACAAATCAAAGTTTTAATCACTTGGAATTCTCAAGAGCTATATTTATACCCAATTTAAAATAATAATAAAATAATTAAAGGTTGTATGATAGAGAATATTATAGTGACATAAAACTTAAGAATAATCAAACATACACCATACAAAAATCAAACATTAATTTGAATCACCATAAATATCCTTTATATATATATATATAGCTCATTAATATGATATAGTATATTTAGATCTTAATACTCTTTTCTAATTTCCTCTTATTCTTTCTTACTTGTGTGTGTGTGTGATTGTGTACATATATGTAAACATATATCACTCTTACATCTATCTCAATATATTTTCTTATCCCACATATATACATGAGATTAGGGGCATGTCCCTTAAAAAAATACCTATTTCTACTTGGCCTAGTCAATCTTGTGCTCTACACTTCATTTGGGGCCATTTATGGTAGGTTATGATGGTTTTTGTACTTCTATTCTAACCTTTGCCATCATAATCCCCTCTTTCAAAACTACATATTGTCCTCAACACATGTAGAATACATTAATTAGCAAGCAAAATAAAGTGTACATCTCTTTTAGTTGGAGAAACGCACTATCCCACTATGTTTTTCTCTTGTTCCACAAGACATGAATTTGTGCAACCTATTGTTGAATGCACAAGAAAACTGAGAGAGGGGGGGTGAATCAGTTTATAATTAAAACATCAAAACCCTCATTCACATTTAGATCCACATTAACTTTAATAGCCTTTAATCTATTAGAATGATTTAGCATGAAAGAAAATAATAGAAACTAAAACACCACCATACATAATAGAACACTAGATTTATATAGAAAACCCAAGAAGGGAAAAACCACGGTGAGGATTAGCTCACAATATAAAGTAATTGCAATACTAGATATAATAGGCTCACTATCAAAGGGCTCATTGCCCAAAAGAAAGAAGGTCTCACTGCCAAGGGCTCACTATCAGATTACATAAAAGAAGAAAGAAGATTGTTACAGTGATAAATCCATCTCAAAGAAACATAAAAGTTCCACCACAACATCACCAGTATGTATTCACATCCTTTTTGAAGAATGTAGACACTTGCTCACTACTTCTATAGTTTAACACATTAAAGCTCACACTGCATTTTGCACTTTCACACTCTACAACTCTGCACTTTGCATCACACACACCATACATGCTTTTTCCATGAATTCAACACTTATTTATACCATCTTCAACCTTGAAAAAAATCTCCAAGGTTAGTTATGCACCACAACCGTGCAAATTCAAATTAGGTCGGCACCAAAACATTCCCATAGTGGAAAGGAATGAAGGTGAACCACATCACACCTTAACTTGGACCTAAATCCACACATACACATCTCACCATACTTCCACAAACATTGAAGAAACTCCACAATTAGTGTACATATGCAACAAAAACACAAGGTACACCAACATACAATTCCAAATTTAATGCAACAATAAAAAGGGATGGACTAGCACGACTGTGTTGTTGCCCATAAAATATGCTCACAAGTGAAATATGATGTCCACTATTTGAACCCCAAAGGAAAAAATAAAATACTCACAAGATAGTGAAATTTATTGTTCACTAGGTGAGGAAAAAGGTGGACTAGCATGGTTACACTATTTGTCCAAAAATATATCCTCACAAGGTCTAGTGCAGTCTAATATACACTAGGTGAGCTCCCAAAGGAAAAAATAAAAGGGTGGACTAGCACGGTTGCACTATTTGTCCAAAAATATATGCTCACAAGGGTTAGTGCAGTCCGATATATACACAAGGTGAGACCCAAATGTCACCACTAACAAGCAAGTTGTATTATGCTCGGTGGCCATGATTATGATAAGGTAAACAAAAGCAATCAGAAGGGGTTTACTTGATGCATGAAAGGTCTCACCTTAGGGAACATCACACTTGACATCACCACTAAGAGAGGAATAGTCAAGGAATAAAAGATTGACACCTTATGGAATGTAAACCATAACATTACTATCAAGGGGAATTTCATATGCCAAGAAAGGTCACACTCTTATGGGACATCAAATCTAATATCACCACAAAGAAGATGCATCACATGAATTAAGGAGACCACAATTTGATTAGCATGGTCACACTTTCTAGGAGATGCGAGCCATCATCACTAAGAGGGGAACATGCAGATAATAAACATGGGAGTATATGCCCCCCCCTTAAAATGTTAGTGTACTTGCTATATACACTAATTTTTTAAGGAGATAAAGAGAGATCTCAATAAGAAATACACCTAGGATAAGACTACCTTACCCCTTGCCACCCAAGTATAGGACAAGGATGAGCCAAGATAAAGTATTATATGCTACACCTTACAAAAGAAAAGATAATTATGTATAAAGTTCAATACATGTGATAGCATTGATCATGCTATAATTCTACAACTATCACATGATAAGGAGAAAAGTAAATAATTCTTAGTCGATTATATGATCATATTGATTTGCAAAAGGATCAAATTGTTTCAATACCTTCTTTAAAGCATGACAATCATTAGTAATATGCCCAAGGGTTCTATGATATGCATAGCGAGATATTCTTGTACTGTTTCCTTTCTTATTTTCATTGATAGTGGCAATGTAATCAACCCTTAGTTAAGGAGTGCCTGTAAAGCCTTTTTAGTTTTGGACATAGGACAAGGGAACTTTAAATTCTTGAGTTTGTAAGGACTATGTTTCTTACTTGATTGACCAATTGTTTGATATGAAGGTGAAGGATTTTGATATCCTAAGCCTTTAGTTTCTTTTGATGGTATTTTTTCCAATAGAGAGTGGATTTCATGCTCATTGTGAATGTCACAACCCTACTTTTTCAAAATCCTAAAGCCTTGGCCATAAGTTTGTTCCCAATCAATGGGTGTATTGGTAGCTTTGCGCATATAAGATAAGAGAGTATTAGATGGCATAGGCTATTTGTGTTTATCATTAATGTGTGCTTCCATGCTCTTAGTTTAGATATGTCCTATGACTCAACTTCAGGATATAAAAGATCAAACATGGGTATGTGCAGGATCATGATGGGCCAAAAAGTGGCAATATGATGGGTATGTGTAGGGTATGTGGCTGACGACTTTTTTTATACCCAAAATTGATGAAAAGAAAAGGGTTTTTAAAGGAGATTCTCAGCTTTCCACCAATATAAATTATGCTTTACTTTGAATTTAATAAATAATTACTACTCATTTTCTATTTGAATTACGACTAAAGTCCTGATTGATAGGTTGATTGAAAAACATCTATAGCTTTCAAACGTATCACATTTTTGAATCTAAAATATGCGTCACATTCTATGCTTCGCATACTATAGGATTAAAAAAATATTTTCATGAAGTTTTGACCAAGTTAAGGTGGTGAAGACATACGAGTTTTTATATTTTTTAAAAGTTGTAATAAAAATTCATAATTAATTATTTACTTGGAAAAAAATTACCAAAAAATATGCATCACATCAGGGCATGAGTCCTCTACTTATATCTAAAATAGATTATAAAAAATATTATCATTTTATTGTGGTTAGGGTGGGACAAACACCTAATATGCATCATATCAGGGCATGAGTCCTCTACTTATATCTAAAATAGATTATAAAAAATATTATCATTTTATTGTGGTTAGGGTGGTTAGACAAACACCTACTTCTTATTTTTTCCTTGAAATTTAAGTAAGTTACTGCATTGAAATTCCAAATTTTCACCAAATAGAGTTTTTTTTAAATAAACCTAGTAGTTTAGAAACTAAATTCAATTTGCTACAGATTCTATTCTTACATATTTTTGAAATAATATAGATAACTTATTCAGATTTTTACATCAAGTTGCCTAACTCTGGTTTTTCTGAATTTTTCGCCACTTAAGGGCCTGTTTTTTCCATGATGATCCTACACATACCCACATGTCAAGTGGTGGAATTATAGGAGGGGTTGGTTCTTGACATGAATTATTAGGCTATTGTATGGAGGGGTAAAAGGATACATTTTTCTCAAGGTTATGCAAGGAATTTTGTATGAATTCATGCATGCTATCTTCATCCTCACCCAAGATATCTACTTCACAAGGACAATCATTGGGAGGTGAAGGATCATGAATAGTCTCAATTACATTGGGATCATCATCAAACACACAACTTGAAACATCAACCAAATATTTCAAGGATATCCACACTTTACCAAAACACATATCCATGATGAAATTTTACCAACTCTATGCATAGAAAGGAAAAAAATACCCAAAAATAAAACATATCAAGTAGGAACAAGCAATAAAAAGAACAAAAAAGGTCTCAATTTTTTTTTGTTTGACCAAGATAAGTAGGATAGGGTCGCCTAGGGGAAAATGAGTCTTAGAGATACTAAAAAATGAAAGTTTGGCTAAGAACTAAGTTGCGTAAATTTTTTGAATCCACTTGCAGAAAATTGAAATAATAAATGAATTTCCAAAATTTGCTTAATGTATCCCCATTTGATGTGAAATGCAAGTACATGCAAGAATGTGAAAGATATTTGAATGAATTTTCAATGTAATTTTTCAGATCTAAAATATGATAATTGACTGATTAAAATGTAGAGACCTAAAAATGATGACTTTTCAATGCAAATTTTGATTTTAAACAATGCCCTTTCTTTTGACCAAATGAACTAAATGCAAGATGCTTCAGATTATGCAATTTTTGAAGTAGAAACAAAGATCTACAAGTATAAGAAATTTGAGCAAGAAGAGACAAAAATGTGTACAAAAATTTACAAAAGCACTTGTACAAGGACAAGGTTGCCCAAGGGTGAATGAGTTTTTGTATAGGGTTTTGGAAAATCAAAATTTGAGTGTTTATGTTACTGTTTATGACTTTTGTTCCTAGATGCAAACTAATTCTACAATGATTACTTTTTCATAATTTTTAGATGAAATGAAAGTGCAATTGAGTGACAAAGTGTAAACAAAAGTGAGGATTTTGAATGAAATTATGATCTAAATGACTGACACATAAACTAATACAAACTATGGTGTAAAATGTATGTAGTATTTTTTGGATTTTTTTCAATTTTAATGATGCAAACATGCACGATCTAACCCTAAATGAAGAATGCAAACTGCAAACAATAATGCAAAACCTAGATCTAGGGTTTGAAAGACTTCCAAATTAGAAAAGGTATGATGTCAAATGTCGGGTTCACCAAAATGAAATGATGGAAAAAGAGGGACCGGGTAAATCCCTAATCCCTTGAATATGAGGAATATAGGATTTAGTGGTCTCTCTTCCCAAATTTCATTAAGAATCCCACCAATTAGAAATCCAAGGGACTTTCAACCTCAATTGTGAGTCCCTTAGATTTGAATGTTGATGGGAATTCTTTGAGGACAGGGGTAGATTATGATTAGGAATGATTTCAAATAATGAAACTAAATTTATTATGAAACCTAGAACGTAAATTGCAAATTATCAAATGTACAAAAATTGAAACAACAATTTGTAGGCAGATCTGAGAAGGGTTTGATATCATTTACCTATCAAAAAAGATATTTTTGGAATGTGGGTCAATGCAAGATCATGGGGGTCCAAAGCAGGCCGTTAAGTGGCAATGTAAATTTAGAAAAATAGAGTTAGAAAACTTGACATAAATATTTGAATAGGTTATTAACATAATTTGAAAAATATGTAAGAACCAAATTTGTAGCAAATTAAATGTAGTTTCTAAGTTACTAGTCCTCTTTTGGAAAAATGTATATCTATTTGGTGAAATTTTGAAATTTCAATACAATAGTACTAAATTTTTAGGAAAAAAAAAGTAGGTGTATGTCTAACCAAACTAAGTACAAACAATTTTTTTTTTTTGAAACTTTCAATATAATTAGAGGACACATGCTCAGATGTGTCACATTTTTAATAATTTTTTTGCAAGTAAATAATTAGTTATGAATTTTTTATTAGAATTTTTAAAAAAATATTAAAACTTGTTTGTTTGACCACCATAACTTGGTAAAAAATTTATGAAAATCATTTTTTCTTTTCTTTTTATCCTATAGTATGGGAAGCATATAATGTGTTGCATCTTTTGGATTCAAAAAATGTGAACTCGTTTAAGAATTATAGATTTGTTTTAATCAACCTATAAATCAAGACTTTAGTGAGAATGCATATAGAAAATCAATATTAATTATCTATTTAATTCCAAATAAGCCATATTTTATATTTTTTTGGAAAGCTAAAATTTTTATCAATGAACCCTTTTCATTTCATCAAATTCGGATAAAAAAATGTTGTCAGCCACTTTTGGGTCATATCGCCACCTTTTGGACCCCCATGATCTTGCACTCACCCATGTGCAGAGAGACAGGGTCACCCATGGGAAAAGGGGTCCCAAGTAGGGATTTTGAAAACACTTTTTGCAGTCCTCTAGTGTCAGATCTGAGATACCGATTTCTGCTTGCAAACTTGTCGGAATGTCAGAAAAAAATTCTTTAACTTAGTTTCTGCGGCTTGAAAAATTTGATGACAACAAATTCAATAATGCAAAATTTCTTCTTCAAGATCTTTCCACTCCTTCATCAACCTATACCCTACACATACACAAAGAGGTAAAATTGTTTTGTTTGTTTGTATGGGGGTTTGCCTTGGTCAAAACCCAGTTTGGTAAGTAAAACTTGATAGAAAGATAATGACAAAGGGAAGTAAATGATGGATGAACAATTTTTGCAACTCACCACCCTTCAATGGATTCCTTCAAGGACTAAATTCAAACACATCTCTTCAAAGGAATTGAGTCTTTCTTGCTTGATTGATTGGGATACAAGAATGCTTGGATGTTTAAGGAGCTACAGCGTATATTAGTCTTCTCAACACAACATGAACGCACATAAACTTGGACATGATGTTAGGATCTTGATTGATGCTACAAATGACTAATAAATTTTCCCTTGAATGCTCTTTATAATAATATTTTCTCTTGAAATTCAACTCTTGCTTGTTAGATCATGTTGCTTAGATTTCAAATGATAGAATGATTATGTATTTATAGTTGTTTATCTAATTTTCCAAAACTTTGATTCCAAAAGCCAACACTTACAACTTGAATTTGAATCATTAAAGGCCACCAAAAACATATTTTAAAATGGGTTCTGGCACATAAAGGGAACCCATTTTCCCATGGATGAATGGGTCTTGGCCTAAATCTCTAGGACACTCATATTCTATGGAAATTAAATAATTAAATGTATTTATTAAATGTTGGTTCTCTTTTGGAAAAGGGTAAGAATAAGACATTGGAATGCATAATTTTGAAAATTTAAAGCTTAATTAAGTCCAATAAATTAAGGGGCCCAAATATAGTGTGAAATTGTGAAGGTATACAACTTCATATACTACACAAATGAAAATAAACACACAACAAAGAACAAGTTTAGTACTAACGATTCCAATTAGTAAGGTAAAGAGACCCCAGTCTTAAATTTTCTCAAATACCAAACATCATCCATCGAATAAATGTTAGTTCACATGAGGAATAGTAAGCTGTGTTATGTTGCATCACCCATGAAGCACATAGCTCCACTGGAAAGAAAGTTGTATTATGCTAGGTGGTCATCTTAAAAGGTGTTCATGACTCACACAATAGCATATATGATATTTTCTAGGTGAATCACAAACTAGGAGACACACAGGCTAGTGAAGTCTGATATTCACTAGGCGAGCCTCCAAGACAAGGAAAATGAGAGATACATACTAGGTCTATGGTGAAAATGGGAAGTACAGACTAGGTCTTTAAGGTGTGGCCACAACAACCATACCAAGAGTTATAATCCTTGAAAACCTTGATAACGTGCCACAAAATGATGAAGATTTTATGCCAATGCTACACTAAGTTCAACCCTTGTAAATAAAGTGAAGCAAAACAAGCTATGTACATGGTTGGTAAGACATGTATTATGTTAGGTTCCATGAATATGAAAAGGTTTAACATCACAATGGATAAATATGTTAAGGTTTAACATAATGGGGGAAGAATATGCCAAGGTTTAATATCATGAGGGATGAATATGATAAGGTTTAAAGCTTCAAGGAATGTTGTAATAACATCACACAAAAGGTAACAATCAAAGGGGATTTAATTAGCCGATAGGCTATTTGTGTTAACTTTGGCCGGAATTTTCGTCAGCCTCGCCGGTTTTTCGGTTTTCGGTGACCGAGGACAAGGTGGCAGGTGGGTTATAATTCAGCTGGAATTTTTGTTAGCTTGCTAGATTTTTTGGCTTTTGGTAACCGCGAAAAAGGTGGCGGAGGCGGCTGTTGGCTGCTTTGGGAATTGGGTGGCATTTTTTAGGCCGTGTGGATAGAGAAGGCTGCGGAAATTAAACGCTGGTTCGCGTCAACATTAATTTTTGTATGCTTTGCGTGTATTGGGGATCGTTGTAATAATAGCTGCCCTTTAACACCTTGGGGAACAAAATGAAGGTTGGTAAATTTTCAATGACGCATTGTTTGGTATCATTTTGTTGCTATACCTGCTATTAGAGCCGAGAGCGAGGAGGGTTAGATTCTATGAGGGTGCAAGCTATATTAAGTTTTATGCAGCTTCTACAAAGGTGGGAAGATGTTATTTTGTATTTTTTGCAAAGGAGGGTGGTTGGAAATGCAAAAGAAATGTGTCGACTGTGATAGTGTTTTGCTTATTTTTGTGCAGGTAAGCTGGCGAGAAGATGTTTGCTTCAAGCGAGTCAGAAGAGGTGCATGTGGAATAACCCCTTGACAATATTGTTTGATTTGTGCTTAGTGGTTATATTACTTTATTTGTGATAAGGTACTGTTGATTGTTACAAATACCTTGTGTGATTTATGGTTCACGTTTCCTGTGAATGGTTTTGCCTAGAGTTGATACTGTGATTTTTTGTGGGCTTGTGTTTATGGGTTCCGTTATTTGCGTATGTTTGGAGGCTTCGAGAAACAAGGCAAAATGGAGAAAGCTGGGGGAAAGGGGTTTTTTTGAAATGGCCGACAAGAGGTGCATATGCAAAAAAAACATTTGCCATATTGTTTCATTGGATTTTCCATAAGGTGTTGTTGATTATAGTTCTGTTGCTTAAGCTATATTATTCCATTTTGGAGAAGATGCTGTTGGAAAGTCTGTATTTTTTCAATTTTGGAGGGTATTGTGTTGAGAAAGGACTTTTTTTGTATGGGTTTGTTACTGTCAACTTTCATAGGGTTTGTGTTTAATGTTTGTGTTTGGTGGCTATGTTTGTAAAAGAATTAAATTGTAGAGCATATGGAGTTTTTTTCGGTTGTTATTGTATAGCTCAACTTATATTGTGGCTTTCTGCATGTGGGTGGTTGTAGAAAGTGATGTTGTTTGATTTATGGCTTTCATTTTCTGTTTTGGTTGGAACAAATAAACAAATAATTAATGCTGAACATAATTCTATGTTCCAAAGTCTGTATTTTTTCAATTTGCGAGGAGATTGTCTTGAGAAAGGAGCATTTGTTGTATGGGTTTATTAGTGTGAAGCTTCTTAGGGTTTGTGTTTAATGCTTGGGTTTTGTGGCTATGTATCCAACAAAATTAAATTGTAGAGGATATGGAATTGTTGTGGATTGTTATTGTATAGCTCGGCCTGTATTGTGGCTTCCTGCATGCAGGTGGTTGTAGAAAGTAATTTTATTTGATTTATGGCTTTCATTTTTTTGCTTATTGTTGGAACATAATAAAATAATTAATGCTGTTGATTGTATGTTTGGTTACATTAGGTATTATTGATTATTTTTTGTCCTCATTAGGCTACATTGGGTATATTTTAGTATCAATATATATATGTAACATTAAAATTGTTAAGGTTATGGAGTTTTGATGGATTCTTATTGTATATGTTGTTCTATATTATGGCTTTGCAGATGTGGGTGGTTGTTGAAAGTAATGTTGTTTGATTTATGCCTTTAGTATTCTAGCTATGGTTGGAGCAGAATAAAATAATTAATCTAGTGTTAGCTTGTATGTTTGGTCACATTAGGTATTATTGATTATTGTTGTTTGCCTTAGGGTACATTGCGTATATTTAATAACAATATATATAGGTAAGATTAAGATTGATAAGGTTATGGAGTTTTGGTTGATTCTTATTGTATAGCTCGGGCTATATTGTTGCTTTCTGGATCTTGGTGGCCATTGAGAGAATAAAATAATTAATGCTGTTGATTCTATGTTTGGTGGCATTAGGTTGGTTGGTTTATTGCTTGCGGTGTGTGGTTATGGTTGCAATGGAATAAAATAGTCAATCCATTGGGCATTTTCAATTATAGTTACAGTGTTGCGTAAGCTATATTGTTTCATTTTGGAGAAGGTTTTGTTGAAATGGCTATATTTTTTCCCAATTTTCGAGGAGATTGTATTGAGTAAGGAGTGTTTTTTGTATTGTTTTGTGGGTTTTGTATGCGAGGCACTGTTCGAAGCGGTGTACGCGTATAATGTGGCTTTCTACATGTGGGTGGCTATAAAGAGTAACGTTGTTTGATTTATGGGTTTCATTTTTTGGTTATTCTTGGAAAAGAATAAAATAATTAATGTTGTTGATTCTATCTTTGGTTACATTAGGTATTATTGGTTATTGTTTTCTATTTTAGGCTATATCGGGTATATTTTAATATTAGTATATATATGTAACATTAAAAATGTTAAGGTTATGGAGTTTGGGTTGATACTTATAAAAAAATTAATGGTGTTGATTCTATGTTTGGTTGCATTAGGTATTGTTAATTATTGTTTTGTTCCTTAAGATATGTTGGGTATATTTTAATATGTATATATTTGTGTATATATATATAGATATATATGTATAGATATGTACATGTATTTATATATATATTAATTTTCGGTAGGTCTCTCTTTATGACTTGCAACAGAGAAAAATGCTTCACCTTATCTAGTTATCACCAATTGTAATTATGTTGATTTTCCATAAGGTACTGTTGATTGTGTCAAATATGCTATATGATTTTTGTTATCTGGCGAACAATATTAATTATTTCATTATTTTATTTTGTTCCAACAATAACCAGAAAATGAAAACTGTTGTGTTCTTTGCTAGATTTCCCCATTTGGGGTACCATTTAAACCAATATTGATTGATTTAGGGTTCGCGTTCTCGTAGTGTTGTTTTCCATAAGGGGTTGTTCATTATTGTTGGCTACGTTAGGTTAATGTTGTTTGATTTATAGCTTTCGTTATCTGGCTATGGTTGGAAGAGAATAAAATAATTAATGCTGTCCATTCTATGTTTGGCTACATTAGGTATTATTGATTATCGTTCCTTAGCTTGGGTTGTACTTGTGTCAACTTTGCTGGGAATTTTTGCCCACCTCATTGTTTTCTTGTCTTTTCTTGGTGTCAGGGAAAACTTGGCGGATGGGGTATAGTTTGGTTGGGATTTTTGTCAGCCCTACTGGTATATATATATATATATAAATGTGTATATATATATGTATATATATATGTAGTATATATATATGTATATATATATGTGTATATATATACATTTATATATATACATTTATATATATATGCATATGTATCTATATACATATATAAATTTGTATATATATATATGTGTGTGTATATATATATCCTTTGCAATTTTATTCCGTTGCAAACATAGCCAGAAAATGTAAACATTCAACACAAACTTTGCGAAAATTGGCAGTAGCAAACCCATGCAAAAAACACTCGTTCCTCAACACAACTTGCTTGGTAATTGGAAAAAATACAACCATTTCAATAACACCTTCTCCAAAATGGCTAGATGCAGAAAGGCACAATATACTTCAAAGGCACAATATACTTCAAGCTATACAATAAGAATCAACCAATTATTTTATTGTGTTCCAACCAAAACAGAAAACAAAAGCCATAAATCAAACAAGATTACTTTGTACAACTAGCCACATGCAGAAACCACATATATATATATATATATATGTATGTATGTATATATATATATACATGCATATTTACATATATATATACATGAATATATACATATACATGTATATATATGTGTATGTGCATGTGTGTGTGTATATATATATACATGCATATATACATATACATGCATATATATATATGTGTATGTGCATGTGTGTGTGTATATATATGTATATGTGTATATATGATAAATATCGCAGAGAAAACCTTTTGGAACCATTGATACATGCAAAAAAACACATGATTTCCTTCAACTAGCTTCACTAAAATTGCACAACATTCAACGCACTTGTAGCTTTACAAAAGCTTTCCCTCTACGCTCATAGCCACCTTCAGCAACAACATAAACCTCAGACTGACACTGAACAATATGGTATTGATAGCTATACATGTATACATTTGTTTTTGTTCTCCAAGGACTTTAAAACAGATGTTACTTGCACCAAGACCACCACACGAGAACCATACAAAAATCAATGCTAATGACATTTCACTGGCCTCCCCTACGCTTTCATCATTTTTCCAGACTCCTCTATTGTTGTGACAAATTCCTGCCACCTTTAACACGACATATAGGTTGCACAACTAGTGAATGCACTTACACCTTCACAGAATCTTGGCATCCTTGGTCATAGCTACCTTGAACAACAACAAAGAGTCCCAAAATGGCACAAAATAATACATTGCTGGTAACTCCAACAACACAACAGATTAGCTATTTTCCAGCCATTCGCAGTGAACTGAAGTCATAAATGGAACAATATAGCTAGCTGTTAGTGACATGCAAAAACCCACAAAAAATATGCAGTCTTTCCAACAACAATCGACACAATAAAAGAATATTTTTCCCAAGAATAACTTGGATTAGATCTGCACCTCTACCCGATTCCTTCAATAATAGGCCTTCACGCTTGCTGTCTTTTTCCTTCATTCTTTCTTGACAACCTGCCAAAGAACACCACAAAATTGTCGCATCCCAGAGCTTTTGGAACCATTGATGCATGCAAAAAAAAACACTAGACATAACATTAACTATTTCATTGCATTAATATATATATATATATATATATACCTATGCCTATCTACATATATATACACATTTGTATACATATATGCATATACATACAAATATATATATATATATATATATATACACATTAAGAGATATAGTGGCAGATAGCTTATAAGTTCGCTCTGAATTTTGGTTGGCTTGCCGCTTCTTAGGCCTTCCAATCGCTGGTTCGCATCAACATTAATTAATGTATGCTTTGCATGTACTGGCGATCGTCCTAATAAGACCAACGATAAGTGCAAGCCATAAATGTAACAATTAAGCCTAACACAGACAACAACAACGAACAATCCTTTATGCAAAACAACATGGAGCACATAACATTAACTATTTTACTACATTCCAACCATCTCCACAAAAAAAAAGTTGTGAAGGAAACAATATTGTTATCCACACTCACGTAGATGGCCAAACCCGCAAAACACTAAAAATGATAGTGCCAAATGCATAGACAAACATACGCACAAAATCCAAACCATAAATCAAACAATATCGCTGCCAACAAAGTATTGCTATCTACACTTGCTCATATATCTACCTGTGATATGTATGTCTCTATTTACATATGCATATATACATAAACACATGTGCATGCAATTCACATTTCCCTATCCTATACAACTTCCTGGTACATATGTGTGTAGATATTCGGTCGCCCATTGGATATCTATGCATATATGCATACACCATTCAAAATTTACAACTATTTGTGACCTATTCTAAACAGAAACAAAAACACGGCTTCCAACAGTTCCTTGCATACAAAACCCACAAAACACAAAAAGCTCCCAGTAACATACCGACTCAAAACCTTCACCATGAAAATGCCAACCCTAAATGAATCAATACTGGTTTCAACCGTAAGCCAGATGGGGTGATTCACCAAAAAACACAACACATTAACTATTTTCGAGCCATTCACACAAGACCATTATTGTCTTGAGTTTTATTTTATAGTTTACATGTACACATTGCTATCGTTCTAAGATAGCATTTACAAAAAAAATCAAATGTTTTTTGGAAAACCCACAAAAAGACAAGATATCTCAATTTCAACATTCACCAATTGTATGTGTAGATATATGTATATATCTGTATATATGTGTATATATATCTATATATATGTGTACATATATGTATATATATATACATATATATGTGTGTGTATATATGTATGTCAATGCTAATGACATTTCGTTGGCCTCCTCTACACTTTGGTCATTTCGCCGGTCTCCTCTATCCTCATGCCAAATGCCCGCCACCTTTTACATGACAACGAAGACCCAAGTCCAACATCTTAATTCGATAGGGTTGACGAAAAAGCTGACCACACTATAACCCATCCGCCAAGTCCCAAATAGCACTTACAAAAAAAAATCGAATCTTTAAGGGAAAACCCACAAAGCACAAGAGATCTCAATTTCAACATTCACCAAAAATATAACAGATTAACTATTTCCCAACCATTCACACATAACTGAAACCATAAATGGAAAAATATAAATAACAGTCACCTACATGCCAAAACCTGCAAAACTATACAGTCTTTGTAACAACAATCGACACAACAAAACAATATTTCTTTCAAGAATAACCTAGATCAGATGCACCTCTATCTGCTTCCTTCAATAACACCCCTTCCTGCTTGCTTCCTCTTTCCTCTGTTCTTTCTTAACAACTTTCCAAACAAGACCACAAAATTATCACAACCCTCACCATTTGCAACCATCAATGCATGCAACAAAACAAAAGATAACCTTCAACCACCTTCACAGAAATTGTACATATGTTCGTTGAAAATTAGCCAAACATTCGCTTTCTTCCCCGGGGTGTTAATAGGGCAGCTGTTATTACAATGTCCCCCAGTACATGCAAAGCATACAATATGTGTAACTATATCTATATATGTATACATATCTCTATAGATATCTATATATGTGTATATACATGTTTATATATATGTGTATATATATGTAGGTATATATATATGTGCGTGTGTGTATATATATATGTGTGTATGTATGTGGATTTTTGTATGTATATATATGTATGTGTATGTATATATATACATGTCTATATATATGCATACACATATGTATATATCTCTGTATGGACATGTGTATATATATGTATATATAGCAACCAAAACATTGATTATTTTGTTTTGTTGCAACTATAGATGCTAAATGAAAGCCATAAATGGAACAATATATCCTAATGTGGACATCAACGGAATGAATTCCATAACATTAACTTGTTTATCCCATTGTAACCATTGCCATACAATGCTGAAATTCATAGTTAGCCCTAAACAAAGGTTTTCATGTGAAATACTGGTCTATATACAACTTATGTGTATATATATATATGGATATACATATATGTATATATATGTATATCTATATGTATATATATGTATATGTATAGTATGTATAGTATGTACATACACATATGTAGATATATGTGTATGTAGATATATGTATATGTATGTATATATATATACATATATATATACACATGTCTAGTATGTATGCTATGTACATACACATATGTAGATATATGTATATGTGCATATATGTATATGTATATGTATATGTGTATATATATGTATGTATGTATGTATGTATGTATGTATGTATGTATGTATGTATGTATATGTATGTATGTATATATATGTATACAACACAAACACTTTGGAACCATTGATGCATGCGATAAAACACTAAACACTAGATAGCTTTTAACCACTTTCACATAAATTGCACAACCTGTGTATATCTAAATGTATATCTATATCTAAATGTATATCTATATCTAAATGTATATCTATGTATATGTGTGGTATGAATAGTATGTACATACACATGTAGATATATGTATATGTGTAGGTATATATTGTGTGTAGAATGCATGTACACATATGTAGATATATGTATATGTATATATATATATATATGTATATGTATATGTATATGTGTATATATATATACATATATATATGTATATGTATATGTATATGTGTGTGTATATATATATATATAGCCGATAGGATATTTGTGTCAACTTTTCCCAGAATTTTTGTCGGCCTCGCCAGTTTTTCGGTTTCCAGTGACTGGGGACAAGGTAGCGGGTGGGTTATAAGCTTGGCCAGAATTTTCATTGGCCTCTCAAAATCTTTGGCTTCCGGTAGCCGCGAAAAGGTGGCGGAGGCGGTTTTTGGCTGCTTTGGGAATTGGGTGGCATTTGTTGGGCTGCGTGGATAAAGAAGGTTGTGGAAATTAAATGCTGGTTCGTATCAACATTAGTTGTTGTATGCTTTGCATGTATTGGGGATCGTTGTAATAACATCTGCCCTTTAATGCCTCGGGGAACAAAAATGAATGTTGGTAAATTTTAAATGAGGCATTGTTTGGTGTCGTTCTATTGCTATACTTGCTATGAGAGCCGAGAGCGAGGAGGGTTAGCTTTTGTGAGGGTGCAAGTTGGATTAAGTTTTTTGCAACTTCTACAAGGGTGGGTGGACGCTATTTTTTGTTTTTTGCAAGGGAGGGTGGTTGGAAATGCAAAAGAAATGTGTTGACTGTGATAGTGTTTTGCCTATTCTTGTGCAGACAAGTTGGCGAGAAGATGTTTGTTTGAAGCAAGTGGGAAGAGGTGCAACAACATTTATTTTTCTAGCATGGCTTTTAAACTTTGAAACCTATTATGTTTATTTTTTTGCTTTTTGTTTGCTCCTTATGGTTGCAATCCAATTAAATAGTCATTGCTATATAGCCTATCTTCAATGTTGTCTTCTGTAATCTTACTCGTAGGTTCCCTTCTGTATAATTTAATTGGAATCCTTGCAAGCCTTTTTCATTTTCCAACTTCCCGCATACCAAGGCTAAGGTTGCAAATGGCCTTCCTTCTAAAAAAATCTAAGCTGAAATTCCCATAAGGCCATACTCTTTTAACACTTGTGGAAAGAGCACAGACATCCAGACTAAATTTTCCCTCATTTTCCTTTCCGAGAAGGCTAGGAATTCAAAGCTTCTCTTGGCTATAATATGTTGTCCACCCATAAGCAAGGAATAATCATAGGCAAGACAAGCTTTGAATTTGTAGCCTCCTCAATCAATCAAGTGAGGGAAAATGCTATGTGGATGTTTGGTCTCTTGAATGCAAGCTGGTTTTGAGATTGCTTGTTGTATGGTTTGCATTTGGCTGAAATACTTATGATTGTAGCTCTTGTTTATCCAATTGTATATTATAAGTTGTGAGATGTAAGATAGGGCTTCCTTTATATTGTACTTAATGTATGGAACACATTAAATGCAGAAAAGAAACAATATTGCTTGCACCCAATGGCAGCTAGACATAACTCATAAACCAAATCATTTGCAACAACCTACAAAGCAACAACCAACAATCTTCTTTTGGAACTAAGATAAGTTGTTTCACAAATTTCTACATGAACGGTTTTACAAATATGCACCTCTCTCAATTTCCTTCAATTTCACCTCTTCTCACTTGGTTTGTCTTCCCTTTGTCCCTTGTTGATGGCTTCTTGCAGATGAATATAGAACTATCACAATCGACGCTATCTATAGAAATTTTGTGAAGGTGGTTGGTTGTTATCTTTTGTTTTTTGCATGCGTCGATGGTTGGAAAAGGTGTGCGTTGTGATAATTCTTACATATATATATATATACATACATATATATTCTTATATATATATGTATGTATAATTATATGTGCATAAATATGTATAGACATAGATATATACATGTATGTCTATATATATAAATGTACATATAAATATATATGTGTATATATGTATATATATATATGTGTTTATATGTATATATATATATATATATGTATCTACCTATATGTCTCTTTGTATATATATATATGTATGTGTATATATATAGATATGTATATATATATGTGTGTGTGTGACTGTGTGTGTACCTACGTATATATATATATATATATATGTATCTGTATATACATATATATATATATGTACATGTATATATATGTATATATGTAAATATATCTGTGTATACATGTATATATATGTATATATATGCACCATCATCGCTACACGAAAACCATGCAATGATTAATGCTGATGCCATTTTGCTCGCCTTCTCTATTGCTGCACCAGACTCTTTTAATTTTTTTTAAAAAACAATAGAATAACACCTGCTATACGATGCCGAATGCTTGGCAACACACAGGCTGGGAATAATTCCATCCAATGTTGACCATGGCCAAATGCTAATTCTTCTTATTAGGTTGTGTTGTGGAGAAGAACACATGATTTAAGTATATTGCAGTCATTTACAAACAAGAAAAGCCATAAATAAGACAATATTATATTTTGTTGTGTGTAGATTTGCATGTAAACCAAAGTGGATGTAAGCAATGTGCATCTCTATTCTTGCCAATGTTTATGGTTTTACTCAAAATAGTTATTTCTGTCAGCCTTAACATGAAATATTTCAAATTTTATAGTTCATATCACTGTTACATAGAACATTGAATCCTGTCTTGCTAATTATTATTTTTTGTTCGTACTGTTGGTGTTTCTAGGGGACAAAAGTATGAATTTTGATATTGAAATAGTGAACCTGGAATAACAAATTGTATGTTAAGTATTAGTTGAATCATTGAAGATCTTGTTATTATTAATTGTTTTCTACCATATTCGTAATGGCTGTGTAAACAAATTAAGAGCCGATGTTGTGCTTTGAAGTCATAGACCTCCTAGCCACCCACCGACTTTGTAGCTCTTCATTCATAAAAAGAGCAGACAGAGCAATGTTGGTGGTCTCTAGCTCTTCTGAGGCTGGGGAACAATCCTCAAGCAACACTTTTGTAAGTGTGTTTGTTGTTTAGTTTATTGTTGCTGCCAATTTCCTTGTCAGTTTCTCAAGTATGTGAAACAAATCAATGTAATACTTCATTTACATTGATAATTACTATTAAATATGTTCTAACTTATTTATATTTAAATTGTATGTCTTGTTGCCCAATTAGTTTATTGGCATTTTTGGAGTAAGTTAGATCTTAGAGGAAAAAATGTCTTGGTTTGAAAATGGGTCAATATTGTTTTCTTTTTAGAGTTGAGCCATAGTAATACAAATGTCATTGCTACCACTATACTGAGTTTAATTGCCTTGTAGGCTACAAATGTGAATCCAACCTTAACAACAGATGCACTACGCTCTATAGATGCCGAGGATGCTGTCCCATCTCTAGTGCTGCAACTAATGTCTTACCAAAAAATAGGAGGTGATCAAAGCCTGGTTGATCAATACAAAGTTGTGCTATTTGATGGATCCCACATGCAGATAGCAACTCTGATTGGAAAGTACAATCACCTTTTGTTTATAGGCAAATTGAAAATAGGTTTGGTTGTGTGCTTGACAAAATATTTGTCTAGAAAGCTATGGGAATCGAGGTTCGATGTAGTTGTGCCTTGCTTGTTCTTGTAGTTTTTTTCTTCCTTGTTTGTGGGGGCTGCATTTTGAAGTATTTAATCTTCATTTCATTCCAGAGCAATTGCCATACTATCCCTAGATGTGAAGATGATATATTGCCAGCTAATTGGAAAACCCAAATATTTGTTTAGAGATCAAGAAGAACAAAAAGTTGGCTGTGAGTCACCCTCCCCATCAAAACGAGCCTCCATGTTTAGAATTAACACATCACCAAGGCAGCAAGATGCCCCTGCAAAAATCAACCCTGTTAAAGGGTTGAATGTTTACCAAACCAGATGGACAATAAAAGGCTGTGTAACAAGAAAGAGGGATATGGACCATTATAGCAAGCAAGGCCGTGAGTGGCAGGTATTCAACTTTCATATGATTGATGATGAGGGCACAAAAATACAGATTACATGCTTTAATGAGATTCTAGACATGCATTATGATAAGGTGGAGGTGGGAGGTACTTACTATGTGTCAAAGGGATCAGTGAGACAAGTAGACAAAAAATTTAATAAGCAGAACAACCAGATGGAAATCATTCTAGATCAAACTTCAATGTTAAAGTCCTGTGATGATGAGGCCTTTGTGCCAGAGAAATTATTTTGTTTCACACCATTAAATCAAATTGTAGATTGCACTAATAACAGTTTAATTGACGTTATTGGCAATGTGGTGCATGTGGGAATGGTTTCGGCCATACAAAAAAAAGATCAATCCCAAACAATTCAGAGGACTATTAAGCTTAATGATATGCCATCTTTTTCAATTGATGTTAATTTGTGGGGCTTAGCTTGGGAAGCAAAGGGTCATGAGTTAGAGAGGTTGTACACCCTTGGTTCAACTCTCATCCTTGCTATGAGAAATGCACGTGTTGGGTACTTCAATGGAGCTTTTCTTAACACAGCCGCATGAACTCTTCTCTATATAAACCTTGACATTCTGGAGGCACAACCATTGATCAAGAGAGGCTATATTGCTCCACCTACTACTGAGCCTCCTCATCCAGTCCCTCAAAAAGTCACTTTGGAAAATGGGAGAGTTACTATTGCATACATGTATGACCACTACCTTGGCTTGCCAGAGACTTTGCAAGCTACTCTGAAGGCAACAATAAAATTTATAAAAACTGATGCATTATGTTATGCTGCATGCCCATTGGAGGTGAATGGTAGGTAGTGCAAAAAAAAGTGTGAACAATTTAACGAAAATAAATGGTTTTTCCCAAAATTCCAGAAAATGATAGGTGACTGTGACTTCCGATATTTATTGCAATTAAAGATTGAAGACCACACAGGCGAGCTTAGGGCAACTGCTTTTGATGAGGCTACAACAATCCTATTGCAAATGTCAACAAAAGAGATTTACATGTTGCAATATGAGTCAGCCGCTGAAATGAGTGCCGAGTCTGTTATCAATGTTGTCACCTACATGACATTTGTTTTCATAGTTCTAATCAAAACCAAAACTTATAATTCAGAAAGAAGACTGAAAACAACAATAGTAAAGGTTGCTAAGCTTAACTTTGAAGCTGAGTGCAAGCTATTACTATCAAATTTTTTTGCTATTTCTCCCACAGTTGAGCAAGCTTCGGATTTAGTTGTTGTGTTTCCTTTTGAAGAGAAAAAGAAGCATATTTAATTGGGACTTTGTATACTTCTTTAAGTTCATCTTGTTTGGACATTTAGTTTGTTTAATTCCCTTGCACTCCTTGCTGGACCAAATAGACCTTTACTCTTTATTGCTATTTCTTTGTTCTTTGTTTCACTGGTTATTTATTAAGACAATGAAGTATATGCTGCAATCTCTAGGTAAAAAGGATACAATTATTTTGTTTTCTATTGATTATGTTTGCTATAATTTGCTTACATTTTAAGTTTATATTTTTGATTTAATTTTGTACTATTTATATAGAGTTATTTTTCTTGTTAGCGTGCATATTGCTATCTACAGCTGCTCATATATCTACTTATGCATGTAGTTGTATATATGTCTCCATTTACATATGCATATACATAAATATACATGCATGAAATTGACATATCCCTGTGTTATACAACTTCCTAGTATGCATGTGTCTAGATATTGGTTCACATGTTAGATATCTATGCATATACGCATACAAAATTGAATATTTACAACTATTTGTCAGTTGTTCTAAAGAGAATGTTCTTTTTATTTTGTTGCAATATTCTTAGTGGATAGAATATCTTGACAGAGTTCTATGTAGATATATGTGTCAATGATGTTTTTGTCTATATGACTATCATTTCTGGCTAATCATCTAATACTTACCAAGTGTTTTCCCTATTGCTTTGCGATCCCTAATGATAGCCACATGCTGGATATGCATGCAGTATGCTTCTTGTCTATAATGCCTGTTGTGTATGTTAGGTAGCTGAATCCAGAACTCTACACTCAATAATGCGTTCTTGAAACTATGCCAAACTACCCAATTATTTTGGTGAGTTTTCAATGGAAAGTATTATTTCCTGTGCAAAGTGACGCTTGTTTCTTGTGCACATGCAAATAAAAAAACTCAAGTTCTACAGATTGCATTCTTTTCTCCAAGTGAGAGTTGATTATTGTTCTTTGGATTCAGGTATATTCTTCCCTTTCTGCTTTTATGCTCTATGTCCTTCACCTTTATTCCGTATCTATATAATGTAAAGCTATGTATCTTTTTTCCCATTTCTAATTTCACAACTCCATGTGAAATTATAGAAAATATATAATGTTCAATTCCACTAAACAAATTCACTCGGATGTAATAGCAGTACCTTCAACATTCGCCACAGTGGTGCACAATTAATGTTAGTCCTCAGGGGTTTGGTCATAGCCAGTTATGCTCGATAACCTCATACGCTAGACTGTAGACCATGATTCATTTTCTATGTGAAAACTCCAATCCACTCCATACACAAGGAAATTCTACATTTTATTTACTTACTTTGTTCTATTGCAAGTCCATTGCCTCTCATTTGCCATTATTTCTATAAGTTTTTATATTTTGTGATTTCTTTGTTGTCTACTAACCAAAACAATTTCCCTTCGCAGGAATTACCATGCGATTAGATCTTTTATTCACTAATTGCTGGGAAAAACATTGGCCTCGCCATTGATCATAGTGGTGGAGAATTTATTCTCTTGCTCGGGGGTTTGGTGAGAGCACACATTGCTCCATGAGCCAATATGGTAGGGTGGAAATAGGGCCTTGTTTTGTTTTCAACATACTATATTCTCTGACGCACACCAGGTACGACTAAATTATAGTTACTCCATTCAATAGGATTGTAGCTATAAGTTTTATCTTCCCACCATGACGGGTGTGATGCAATAAAATGGTCAACGTTGTGTGCTCCATTCTATTCTTCCATAATCAACACAATTAACTTCATAGTTTTTTGTAATTCACGCACACCATATTCCAGCTATAATGTGGTATTTTATGAAATAATATAGTAGAAACAACATTACAAAATAATGATAGTGACTGGAAAATGAGTGACAATGGTCAAATAGATAATCATACCCTCATGCACACTAAATTGATTGTCATAAGCAATATTGATTTCACCATTGATCAGAGTAGTGGGTAATGTACATTCTTCCTCGGGGGTTTCGTGAGAGCTGATGAGGCTCCATAACCCAGTATGGTAGGGTGGAGAGCAGGGCTTATTGTCTTGAGTTTTATTTTATGATTTTCATGTACAGATTGCTAACCTTCTGAGATACCATTCACAAAAAAATTCAAATGTTTATGATAAATTTGTGTACATTTTTTGTAGGTGCTAGAGAAAGAAGAGAGGAAGGATATAGCAAATGGGTACACATGTAATTGAGGTAAGCAACAAGAGCTGTATAGTTTTTATTCTTCCACCCCCATCATTTGCTTTGTCTTAGTTAGTTCTATAATCTCTTCATATTCACAATTGCTCTAGAAAGCATGCTTCTCCTTTAGGAGAGACAATTCAACAAGTGAGATGTTGATATTCTAGTATAGTTGCTAAACAGATTAATCAACTTTGAAACAATTGTGAAGATGAAGAGATTATAAGAATGGCTAACACAATGGGAATATTGATATCACCATTTATAAGAGTACTAGTGACCCAATATTAGAGATCATGCATTAAAAGTTGCTATTCTTTACGGTAAGTGATTGTAACTGTAACGCCCCTCCGTGTGAACCCCAAAGGACAACAAAACACTGCACAATTTTTTTTTTATTATTATTATCATTATTATTATTTAACAGTGAAACATTGCATAAGATGAATATGTATTTTATTTACATGAAAAGAAATTATGCAATTACAAATTCATTCACATCCTCTGGGGTGCATGAGATGGTCGTTACGAATCCTAAACTTTAATCTAAATGAAAGCGAATAAAAACCATGATGACATAGTGAAAGCATACATTCATCCATAACAATAGAGAGGAAAATGATACATATTCTATTACACTTCAATTCATAGATCAATAGTACATTTGAGGAGTATATTTCCATAGATACAACACATCATGATTACATTGATACATTATATATTTCTTCCCTTATAACAATGGAAAGAGTACATCAAGAACAAGAATAATTACATCAATGAAGAATAAGGTACAAGGCGAAGATCGGTCTTCAACCAAGAGAAGATCTGGAGGCTCTACATCCGCTTCCACATCACAAACTCAACTTGGGAACCCAATGGGGTGCATAGCACGTTCCACCTGACCATGTGGACCTGAAGGCCCACCCCCCATGCTAGGAGATGACAAGAAAGGATCCATGACCAAGACAGACAAGCAGAACGATCACAAGGAAGAACCACAAGGTCAACCAAAACATAACATACAACAATCTCATCGACCACTTACAAGGTGACTGCTTCCAGATGCATACAAAGGGAAAAGCAAGGGATACTATAACACCAATATTCATATACTCCCAACTGAAAGGTACACAAATACTTGGGTTCCCAAAGAAACTCACGTCATGGCTTGGACTATGACTCGTCAAACGAAAGATAATTCAATGGAGAATGCAATCCATCATGTAAAAGTCAACCTTTCAGTTTGAAACACAATCAAAATGGTCAATTTCAAGAATGTTTAGCTCATCATCATTATTTATCTTTTCACTCAACAAGAAAACATTTAAAACAATTAAAAAAATTAAAGAAACATATTTTAGATCTATCCCAACACCAAGCACAAATGAATGGATAAACAAAGTGACCATGCAACACAATACCAACAAACTCATGAAATCAACATATAAGAATAAATCATCCAATCCATAACCACTTTTAAAAGGGTTATCCAAACAACTTCTTATATAAATACCTCATTTATACATTTATAGCTAATTCAAATTCATCAACATAACCATTCATTCAAAGAGACCAAAATATTATTTTCTAAAATTTAACTTCACAATCCCTACTTTTATCAACCTTGTTATCCTATATTCTACTAATACAACATGATATATTGAAAATGCCAATATTGCTCTTAGAATATTATTTCTTATTCATTATCATGTTCACACTTCT